>JAPMOR010004161.1:354765-477984 GCA_026543865.1 Argiope aurantia | reverse complement strand
GGCGAATATATATATATATATATATATATATATATATATATATATATATATATGGTGGAAGAAAATAGCAAAAACATTCGAATTGGTCTTTCAAGGGAGAATATAATGAATCAGCATAAATATAAAATAAAATAAACTGCAGATTTCAGTGCAATGACTTTTGCTATTTATTTATGCTGATGTTTATTCGAATATTGATTTGATATATATATATATATATATATCAAATACTAGGTGTCAAAATACAATTTGGAGTTTCGCATCTGATAATAAAGCAGACAAAAAGGGGTAGAGATATTTTTAATCTCATCCAGCGTTACAGACAGTATGGACGATTGTGTTACATATTTCTGTTAAAGAATCTTAAAGAATATGCAAGTAAAAGATTCTTAAAGGTTCCCTATGTTATTTCTCGTACTACTGCTATTTTTACTACCTCTACATCTCTTCAGGAAGCCCTGGTGAAAATATTTTCTGTAAGAAAATGTTCACAAGCAACAAACAAACCAATTGTTGCAATAATAAAATATAAAATTTCCGTACAATCTTTAATGGAATAAAAGTGCTAAACACATATCTGATTTTCAAATCAGGTACATGGTTTCCCATTAAGATATCATATTGATCTTTTGGAAAGATATAACTTCCTTACTAATCAGCCGGTCCCTAAAACAATTCCAGGTCAACTTATTTCTCTTTATCCAAGATGAGCGATCGACCAGGCGAAAGCTCATTGGCCAACAGCATCGTCCAGTTAATGATGAATCGCAAGCAAATCACTGCAGCTGTCGAAAGTGAATCATCGACTCCTCGCTTTTGTCAGTTTTGCTTCGCCAATCCCAGCCAACCGTGATACATGGGCATTACGAGAATGACTTTGAAGCGCAATTTCTCAACGAGACAGTTGCCATAGTTGTACGAAACTCTGCGAAAACGATTTAGTTCCCTGCTGCCACCGGCCCAGATAAATGGAGGCTGGTGAGAACGGTTAATGGATAAAATAATTCATAAGGATGCCGAGAAGAATAAAGTCCCCTCTCCCCTCTTCTTCTAGAAGTCGCCAAGATCTACTAGTTGGGAAAGAGTAACGGATGTTGGTGGAGAGGTTGTAAACAAAAATATATCGATAAGAAATGAGAAAAACAAATGATCAAAACCTGACGGATGGAGGCCAAAAGGTTGTAAACAAAAATGAGCTGATAAAGAATTGAAGGAAGCCAAGATTACTGATGAATATTGGGTGCCGGTAAAAAAAAATGAATGAAGATAATGGCTGGAAATCGATTATTGATGAAAGTTAAATTTTGATTAATTTTTTTTGTGGTTCAATCATTAAAATAAAGAAATATAGGTATAAAATTTCCCTTGTGAATTATAAATATATGTAAGCATTATTTTATAAGAAGCAGAATGCAGTTTCGAAGACGGAGAAGAGATTCTTGATTTCGTGACTTCGTTTTATTTCATCTTGGAGATGCAGGCATTATATACAAGCGACGAGCACACACACAACACAGAACGACACAGAAAGAAATGAGAGAAAAGATATTGGACATTTTATCTCTTGTCTTATATAACCTGAGATATTGATAGGGAAAATATTTCTCCATAACGCTTATATGAAATGAGATTTCGATAGGGATTTTCACTACACGCGTCGACAAGACAAGGAAAACACAGGGATCTTTTAAAAAAGAATTTGTCACATCAGCAGTATTTTGTCCTTTCACTCAGAGTGTGGGAAAGTTAGGCGTTTAGCCGATTCAGCAATTTTGTAAAGCTTCTCTTGAATTAATTAAGTACAAAAAATGGAATTAGATCACGAAATAAGATAATATTTTAGAATGAAGTTACTATGGGCTAAATTAAAATAAAACCTTGGAAATTAATTAAATTGAAGTTAGAGTTTAAAATATCATTACATAGATATAAAGCAAAAATTTAAAGTTTAGTTAGTTATGCACCTGAAAAATTAAAAAATATGAAACCATTTGAATAAGCATTTTTGCACAAACCCTTTATTTACCGTATTCTTTTATCACCAGTTTTAGTTTTTTAAATTTATTTTTGAACCACTAGGTAAGTTTTGGTACAGAATAAACACGGAAACAAGAAAACAACTTTTTAATAAATTAAAATAATTTAATTAATTAAATTAATTATAAAAGATTTTTAATAGTATTTTTAATTAATATCTACTGCATTCTACTAGCAATAGTTCTTCATGTTTTTTCAAATACTTTTAGAAAAAAGTAGTTATATTGTGAAGATTTAAAGTACTGTTTAAATTCGGCTGGATTTAAACAGTACTTTAAAGTACCGTCGATAAATAAAAGGTTAAAGTTTTCAATGCATATAATCAGATATCACGAAAAAAGCGGTAACTATTTAATTGAAAAAAATATTGAATAGAAACAAATATTGAAGGTATATAGATATAAAATATTATGTGTTTATATCAAGTTAAAATAGCTACATGAAAAAAAATAATTTAAAAAAAGTTTTTAAAAATAATTTTTTTTTAATTTTTGAAATTTTTAAAAATACTTTTTGGGAAAAAAGAAAAGCATAGTTGCTCATGCATTTTATAAATTAAAAAAAATCTTTTTCTTTTCTATTTATAAAATGCATAAGCTACTATGCCTGTAAGAAAGAATGCTTTTATGCACTTGATATGTTCTCTAGAACCATATAAACTGAATTTAGGAGATGCAGAAGGCAACAGACGATTCGCTGGTAGCCACCAAAGGAATTCTCTCAACATCACACCCTTCCTTCACACTCTATAAGACCGAAAAGCATTCAACACTGGATTTTAAAAAACTTATATAAAAAAAATCCTGGAATCATACTACCCATATCTAATGACAAGCGGCTTCCCAATCCAATACCTTTCAACTCGCCTGCCATCCCAGAAATAAGGGGAGTACATAGAACCTCTAAAAAAAATGTCGGCAGCAGAGCTCAGATGCTAATAACTCCCCAAACCACATCGAATCTTTTCCCATCACCACCAAGTCCCTACTCCCATCCCGCCACCATTTTTTTTATCTTTCAATATCCACATCTTCGGCAGAACCCCTCATCACTGGAGACCCCACCTCGTATCGAGACATCCTTACCAAGCCGAGATGTCATCAACGGGTAACTCGAATCTTTTCTCACCCTCCCTTCCTCTTCCAGGAAAATAGAACGAAGGGGGGAGGGGAGAAAAGGAAAGGGAAAAAAATAAAATAAAAAGGGATAAAATATTTCTCATCTCTCTTCACCCCCGCTACGGGTGTGCAGACGATCCAGATGATCTTCGTAAAGATGTCACGAAGAGTTATGCCCCGAGACCACCCTTAAAGGAAGTTCTTTTCCACTTGTACAGCGTCTTTGGTGGCACAGACCACCTTAAGATGAGTAGCTGGCACTTTCTGCCATGTCTATTGGATAAAATAGATATATTTATTTCTCCTATTTTTAGAAAAGTAACACTTCCAGTGTTTGAGTCATGATATTTTTACTCTATACTTTATAGTAATCCAGTTTCATCATTGGCTCAAAGGTTTTAATCATTGGTTCATGATGAAGAATGAGATAACTTTACGGAAAATCAATACATTTTTTCTTGAATCACCATCTTTAAATAAAGATGTTTAATTTTCATTCCTTAATAGTTTTTATATAAATATATTACTGTGCAATTAGAATCAAAAGCGATACATAGGGGCGAATTTTCGAATCTGTAGCTGCCTACGACCACTGACTTGACGAAGGACTGTGATCAGTATAATTTAAAAACATTATATAGCCTGGTTGCCAAATATTTGTAAAAATATATAAATTTTATGATCTTATAGATCATAAAATTTATATATTTTTATGCTTTACCTAATATAATTGATCAGGTACTTATCTGTCCCACTATACATAACAAGTATAGTATTTATAGACATCCAGCACCTGCTTAACAGTGCAAATATTGATTCATGTAGTCATAAAGGATTATAAATATATAAAATAATATTTTTTCAAAAAAATTATTAAAATAAGAAAATTACCTAAAATAAATTGTTAACCTATTGATTAAATTAAAAATGTGTTGAAATGTGAAATTAAAGTCTCAGTTTATTAAAAAAGAATTCTCATAAAGTGCATTGTCCTGAGTTGAAGAAATATATCCTCATTGAGGATATATTTCTTGCAATCATAAATGGCTTTTTTTTTTATTTTGGAAGTTTTTAAGTGTTATAAATAAATCAATAATGAAATATCGATTAATTTTGGCATGATTTAGGTAAAAATAATATCGAAATATAAACATCATTGTAATAGGAAATTGTCTTATGTCGGAAACAACACATAATTAAATGAGACATTTTTATATAACAGCTGGAAATACTAATGACAAATGGCATTTTATGACAGCATACAACTAACTATCATATATAACATAAAATTATTTGAGAAGATTTAGTTAATTCAAGTTAACTAAATATAATCAATTATTAACTAATAAGTTTAAATAATCAGTGTTATTAAGTTTATTTAACCAATATATCAATAAAATTGTTTGATAAATTTAACATTATTTTGATATAAAAGTGATCTACATTTATCCATTGTTTGACGTTCCAATATGTATTTGATAACTTTATTAAAAAAAGGCTTAACAGAAACAGTTCTCATTTTGATGTAGAATTCATACATTCTTAGAATTTCCACATTGTCATTTTGTAATAACTCAAGATTGTTAAATGGAAACAAAAAAAAATGTATTACATTTATTATTCTCTTTTACGTTGTGTCATCCAAAACAGAATGATAACAATATTTTTTACTAAAAAAATATTAATAATATGTAAGACGCTAACGATAGATGCATCTATAAAAATAACAGATGCATCTTTAAACGATACATGGAATTATGTTTGACATATGATTATGACTCTACATAGGGAGACACAATTTTTTTAAAAAAAAAATCTAGGATGCTAAATACATATTCAAATATTTAAAAATAATCTAAAATATATAATTCAAAACCTAATAAAATTTAAAAAAATAATTATTTGCGTGTTCCAATATATATTTCTCAATTTTGCATGCAGCAATCTTAATAATTAATTTGCAAATTTTAATTTTTTTTTAAATTTTGCATTTTAATGGCAGTCCAAGCTTTAGTTGGAATTTTTTTTTAAAGTATAGTTTAGTTGAAGTTTTAAAAGAGATTTTTTATAGTAGTTTTATCAAGAACATGTTATCGATTCATTATCATAAAATAACCAATTTTATACAAAAATTTAGATTAATCACATTGGCGAGGATCCAGAAAATTTAGAGGAAAAAATTATATTTCATTGCATGTCGGTTTTTTTTTTGTTAAATAAGCTCGAAACCATAATTTACGATGTCACTAATGTCATTAACTATTAAAATGAATCCATGGATTCCCTTTCACAGAAAAAGAGGACAGCATTTTTTAAGTATTATGTTGTTAATAAACATGCATAAAGTCGAGTATGGAGGAAGATAAAATTTATTATGAAATTTTTGTTTTTCATTTTTGACTTTAGACTGTAATCTGCTATTTTTGCGAAATAATTACAAGAGAGATAGTGATTTATCTTTCAACAAGTCTTTTCTGAAACTCAGTGTGGTCTAAATTTTTCTTCTTATAATTTTTTAATTTTTTTGTGTTCGTATCCAAATATGCTGAAATATTATCCTAGCATCCTTTAATTATGTTATCAGAGTATTCTTATTACACATACATGACAAACTTCAATGACCCGCTATGCCAGGCTCCTTTCGTGGAACTAGCAATTATAATTTGAATAAATATTTATAAGCATAGGCAAAGAATGAAATGAGAATGTTGACTTTAATTTTTTTTATAAATATCTGCATATCTTTCTTTTAGAGTATTAAAAACTTATTATATTAAAGAAAATTTTTTAATCTTATCATACCAGTTTTATTCTGAGCTGAATGTTATTACTCGAGGGAGAAAAATCGTTTGGGAATTAAAAAAATTTGGTTTTAAATGCAGTTTATCTAGATTGGTGTAAATATTGCTGAGATTAAAGCGCAAAACCTCTGTAAATATTGCAATTTTGCTTGAAACTGTTTATATATGTGAGTTGGAAAAGATGAATTCTTTTGAATATAAGTATACAAATAAATTTTGAATACTTTTTCTATAAATAACTGCATATCTTTCTTTTAGTATGTAAAAAACTCATTTTATTAAAAAAAACCCTTGTAATCGAATCATACCAGTTTTATTCTGAACTAGATTGTATATTAATCAAGGAAAAAAATCGTTTGAAAGCTACAGAACGAGGTTATAAATGCAATTTATGTTACCAAGATAAAAGCACGAAAACCTCTAGAGATTTTACAGTTTTTCTTAAAACGGCTTATATATGTGAATGGAAATACTTTGGTCCTTTTAAATAGAAGTATATAAATAAATTTTGAATATTTTCTTACCATATACTAATATTTAAAAGAATGTTTATTTAAAAATATGATTATTAATTAAAAACTCTCTTTCATTGAGTATTTACTGCCCATAAAATAACTAAGTGAACAATAAGATAGCTCTAGGTTCAACGATCTGCTCTAAGGAGCATTTTGAATTTTTTTTTTTCATTTTGTATATCGCAGTTTATGAGATCAATTCAGATAATGAACATTATTATGTAAAAATTTAAAAAAGAAAATTTCTAATCTAGTATTAAACCATGACTAGAATGAAAAATGACGGGAAAGCTAACGAATTTGTTAAAACATTTCTCTAAACCCATAATAATTTATACGGAAATTTTAGTAGAAAAGCATTTAAGTTAATTCTATCATTCCTTGGAAAAATCAAATAAAATCTTATACGTATTCTTGAATAAAGTTTTCCTAACTATTAATGCATGAAAATACAAGTAACAATCATATCAGTTTTGCTTTATGATCTGAAGATAAGGCCATATTCTATAAGCATTCTGTTCTGAAGTCATTGGCGCGACACGACGAGGCATTAACTTGCAGTATCCTAATCAGACTTTAAGCTCTAGTGTTTTGTCGAATAATAATACATACAGCCCTGCAGAACACATTAAATTATGATTTCGATTCACCGGCAAGTGGTCATTACGTCACGCTAGAGATCTAATTGACGCAAACATAGGGAAGGGGAAACCTCTATAGAAACGAGGTCGTTATGAACGAATTATTACCATGTCAAAGCTATTTAGAAACTACTAACGATAGGCTAAGTAGAATCTATAGAATAACGTGCTTCCGTACAATGTGGACATATGATTTGACAAAAAAGTTGTGGCTAATTCTCATGAATTACGATAAATCACTTTATATTATAGGCAAAATAAATTTAATATTTCTGTAATTTTTTTATATTTTTGTTCAGAAAAAGTAATCTGTAGAACACTGTTTATCTATCGTATATGGTCTGTGAAGATAATAGTTCAAAAGGTAATATCTCATTGGCAATATACAGATTTACAAAAAGAAACAATAATGTTTGAATTGCATAAATTCGACCAACGATATTCTATGTACTGTAAAAAATGATCTTCTATTAGGGGAACATATCTCTTACGTTTCCACGAGGATGCACTGAATTTCCTAAAAAAATGAGACCTTAAAATCTTTGTTTTACAAAAATATCTAATTATTTTTAATGAAATATTTCAAAATCATATTTAAGGTAATATAAGTAAGCGACAGGACATACACATATAATAATATAAATATATTTGTAAGTTATATTATTGGGCAACCTGAAAATTGGCTACTGGATTTTCGGTCTTAGGGCATCTTTTCTACGTTATAGCCAAACACACTTCAATCCTTTTTTCTTTTCTGAGAATCCCGTCTTCAGGATAGGTTTCAAAATCAGATTCCATGAGAAATTCGAAGCTTACGTGTACCTGATGAATGTTGATTCTGTTCAGAAACATAATTCAAGTAGTTTCTTTTACTGAAAATGTAAAATGAATTGCAGGAAATTGAAATTCAGGATTAGACTTGCATTTGAAATCAAGCAATAGATAACAGCTCAATCACATGAGACTCTTCAAAAAACAGTCCTCATGTGATTTCTAAACGGAACGCTAATTTAGTTCGTTTGATTTGTTATATTGATGTTATATTCTGAAGTAGAGTGAGATTTATTTTGGAATGGCCTTTGTGATTTTGAATCTCGGGCATACAAAGAACTATTAGCAGATCGCATTTGTGTCCAGCTGGTCTTTGATCGAATTGGACGTAGAAAAGACAATTTCTTGTTACCGTAGCAGAGATTTCACTTGAGACATCAACCCTGACATAGATCTCAAGTCTTCGTGTTTCAGTTTAAAAACTTCTTACTTCATACCAATAATAGTAATCCTTCACAGTTTCAATTAATTTGCAATATTTCTTTTAAAAAATCATAAAAAAAGTCCGGATGGATAATTCATTTTTATAGAAACATAACTCCAATAAACCTGAAATAATGGGAAGAGGAAGTATGCCTGGTTATTGAAATCGAGAAATTGCGTGCCAGCGAAAAGTCCGAATTTCTGAACGTCCATTCACATGCATTCAGTAAGAAAAGGGCAGGAAGTCATTCTTTCAGTGTAGGTGTTTTTTTTGCTTCCTTTTTGCCGAAGAAAACTGAGATGTTTCTTTCGCGAGCACCCGAAAACGGATGGGGTTCGCAGAGGGTTACTTCTGCAGGAAGTGTTTGATTAAAAATACAAATCCGGAAACGCACAGTTATCGACGCTCATTCATTTTCATTCCCGGAACACAGCCTTGTTTTATTTCCGATTTCGTAACGGCAATGGTCGCAATTAATATAATGTCGCAATGACAGGCCGCATGTCTTGTTAGGTGTTAAGAAATTGCTTCCAAGGAACAAAAGGGGGGGGGGGAGAAAGAAATTTGGGTTTTATTGTCTTTCATATTCAGTACTTGTCCATACCTAAATTAAGCAGATTCTTTAAGTGGAAATGGCCCAAAAATTCTCACAGCAATTATAATATTTGAGGTGAATGCATAGATTTATAGAAAAATTTAGTGTGAAAAATTGTGAAAAATGTGAATGAAATATAGTGGAATTTATAGTAGAATTTAATTAGTGAATTATAGTGAAATATAGTAGAGTTATAGTGACATTTTATGAAGAAGATTTAAAATAAATAACTGAATTAATTTACATTCGTATTGAATTGACTGAAAAATGCTGAATTGGTTTCATATAGTACGATCAATGATATTGTGGTTCCTGAGACATTATCGGAATATCCAGTTTGTGATTAGTTATTTTTATCCAAAACATTTCCGAAGTGATATTAGAATTCGACTTAACTCTCAATATTTAATAAAATACGCGTTAGAAAAAGATAGATCACAAAAATCTAATACTGAGACAAAATACGGCTATTTTCTACAGAAAGATCAGATATTAGGATTAAGCAGAAAAACTGTTTCTAGCTCGAGATATCTATCACAAAAAGAACTGGGAATTTGATAATACATATTGAAAGACACAGGGAAATATAAATCCATATAATTTCTCGAGAGGGAAGTCGATCCACACAATTTTTGTAACCAAGCACGAGAACTAACCACCCACAATACCCACACTCAATATCTACGGGAGTCAACCACAATGACAGAAGCTTCTCCTGAACATTCACATGTCACATCCATGTGAATCATGCTAATGTAATTATATAACATTAATTTAGGCATAAGCCTAGAATATTTTCAAAAATTGCATGTACATTACACCGATTTTAAACTCAAACCTATCAAATCTTACTTCCTAAAAATCAAAGTCATGTATAGATTCAAAATTATTCTACTATTTGTCACTTTATAATCTCTTTAAATACAATACAAGTTAACTAGTACAATTTTAAAAGTAATTCCTATTAACGCTTCTAGAAATAATACTTTAGCAACATCAAATAACACAATTGTGAAATCTTAAACTAAATTAAACCCTCATACTGCGATTTTAGAACGAAGGATTTCGACGCTATTCTAATCAAAATCTGCACCTTAATTGCTGAGAACACATTAAAATGTAATTATCATTTTAAGTTTCACTGGATACGGTTGAGTAACTTTTATTGCGTGTAGAAAGCATATTATGAGAGCTGGCATGAACCCCCATCTAAAATTCAAAGTAACGACATGAACATGGAAGCTGTAATTTGCCCAGAACTGCTGCATGTAGTGATGGTTTGTAGAATTCTTAACTGATGTTTCTTATAAAATAAAGAGCTGTGTTATTTCATTTATTAGTAATTTTTAGAATTTAATTGTTTTAACAGGCGATATATTTTATCAGTGTCCAAAAAAATTAAAGTTAAAATTGTATCGAATGATAAAATGGAACCATATTATTAAAAAATTTGAATTGATGATGGTTGCAATATAATTTTTCATTTAAAAAGAGCCATATTGGAATAAAACTACACCAATTATGTTGCTTTACTTGAAGAATAGTAATTCAAAACATTTGCTGAAAAATTGTAATTAGAATGATCGAATTTCAAGATTATAATGTAGCTCAAAGTTTCATAATTTTCATTTGGATACAGCGTTTGCAATTAAAATACATAGAAATCGGTTCAACGACTTTAAAATAAAATGAAATCAATTGTTAATTTGACATATAATAGTATAGAGAAAGTACAGTAATCATCAAAAAAATATTCAAACTCGAGATTTTGACAAACTTCCATGTTTTAGATCTCTGAGTTCAAAAACACATTTGAAAAAATGTCCCTCTGTCTGTGATAAAGATAATTTTAAAAAAGGCTTTGAGTTAGATGGATTAAATTTGGTATACTGTCTTTATACAGAATTTGTAAATTTCTATCAAATTTTGAGTAAATTCCACTTAGAGGAAGTCCGTGTGTCCGCCTGTACTAATATAATTTAACACGATAACTACAAAATGAAGAGAGCTAGAGAAACAAAATTCTATACACAGAATTAACATCTATAGTTTAGACATTTTGAGCCAAATCCAACAAGGGATTGACCGTCTGTTGGTCTATACTTTCAGAAGTATGTAGACGTAAGATGCACTGATTTAAATATACCAAATCTGGTAAAGGATTTTGTTACTACAATTGTAACTATGCCATGTGTAGTTTCGTGTCAAATTTTTGTTTCAATCGGCTGAGAAGAATGAATCTAAAACACAAGTCGGATACTATTAACCGCATGCCAGAAAACTCGCCAAAGATCGCACAATAGATTCAGTAAAAATACTATATTCACGCCAAAGGTTAATATTTTGTAACTATTATACGCCAATGCCATGCAAGGCATTCTATGGGATAACACCTTTATTAGAGAGTATGCGAGAGTGTTCTCAGGAAACCTCTCTCACTAGTTAATATATAGTTTTGCCTCGATCTCTATTCATTTCAAATAAAAAAAAAAGTCTCGCATTTATTCGCTAGAGTGGCGCCAACTCTGAAGTTTCTGCTCATCTATCATTTCTTTTTGAGTTGAATAATGAAAAAAAAAAAAAAAAGGTGTGTATTTTTTCTGCAAAATAGAGTTGAGCTTATCAAAGGAGAAATTCTTTCACCAGTTTTATATAGTATACTAAAATTGCGATTGACGGATTCTTTCAGAGGAAATAATGTAAGGATGATTTAGATATAATAAATATGGCCATATATTTAATATAAAAATTTATTTCATAATATTCATTTGATGTATACTCTATAATGAAAAATGTAAAAAAAAAATGTATATATATGGTTACTCAAAAAGTGTTATTACAATAAAAGTGTAGCGATAATTTGTAAGTGTTCATTTATATAAAAGTAGATATTTTATTAAAATTTGAATTATTTTTTAAATGACGAGTCTGAAAATGAATATGAAACGTACTAAAATGTAGACTTAAACCATAATATTGTATTTAAACATGTTAAATTACATTCTTCGTTATATTCTATAAATCAAATATTTCGTTACAAGACTCGATGATATTTCATTTTGGTTTAGTTATATTAACGTCCTGTTTTTTAAAAGCAACACTAGAGTTATTTTGAAGCGGACCTAGAAACTTTGAAACACGGTCAGATGAACGAGAACGACACCTGAGTTGGCACCTCCTCTCTAAATTTCCGCACTACACCAGCATGAGGACATTTGACCCCGGCGGATTTAGCGTGCAGTAGACCCTCTTACACGGTGAATTCGGATCTCAAACCTGGAACCCTCCGTTCCTATAGACGAGACTTTACCACTATGCCACCACGGGCCTCGATCTGAAAATTTGGAGAGATCTCTTAGACAACTTACTAAAGTGGTTTTACTGTTAATGGTTTTAGACATTTATACAAAACAGAGACTTTAGAAAAGGACTTCCAAAACCAATTTTAATACACTTTACCAAAAGAATTTCATAATTTGTTCCACAAAAATATAACAAAATGATGAATTTATATATCGCAATAATTAAAGCAAGAGTTTTTATTTAAATATAATAAAAATATAAAGATTTTAGTTCAATTTTCGCTTTATTCCTAATGAAACTAGTTTTAATCATCAAAGAATAAAACTTATTTACATGCACTCTCTTTTAACGATGAGTTGAATCAAAATCTCCGACTGAATATTCATTAATTCTAAATGCGATTTATTTTCTCTTCATACAAAGAGAGAATCTAAAGAGAGCTTTAAAAATAGCATACAGAACTTTCCGCAAACTGTATTTCACAAGGCAGTTCCTCAACGGAACAAAAAAAAATAATATAAAAATTTCCAACCAGTGATAGAGCACATCGTTTAAAACATTATTAGAATCGAAACAAAAATCAATAGCCGAGCCGAGCTTTGGAAGACTTCCGTGGCCCTGAGGAATCAGATGCAACGGGATATTTACTTGCATAAAAGAAGAATGAAGAGGGGGGAAAAATCTAGGCAAGGGACGTTCGGGCAATTTACTTTCTACTTTAACTTTAAAGATGCGCTCTGGATCAATAATAAACATTTCTTTCTCTCACTCTTGGCGTTTTATTTTGTTTGCTTCCAGAACTTCTTCGCCAAATGACTTTTTTCTACGGTAAACATCAGAAAAGTACATTGAGAAGCTAGTTTAGCGACAAAAATCCAATAAAATGCTTGATATCACGCATTTTTCTTCTGCAGAGGGTACGTAAAAGCCAGGGGAATTCTTGCAGGGGGCAGCTAAACGGTGTGTAAATGCCACTGTAGATTGACAAGATTCTTAAATCACCAGTTTGAATGTGGAAATTAAATAAATCAGAAGTTCTGAGAGTTCCATTTGCTGTTAATGCACCTTTTTTTCCTAGCCATCTCCTTTTTCGTTTTGGCGACTTTGTGATGCAGATTAAACGCTATGAAACGAATCTCTCTAAAACAAGCATTGTGCTCTCTTGAAATAAAAATAATAAAGGTTGGATTATTCGTTCTAGTCGAATTTCGGCATTTAATGAATAGAATCTGTAATGAAATGATTTATTTAATGCCGGAATAGAATTCAATGTAGAATGAATTTTATCTTAAATCATATAATTAATAAAATCCTTGGGAATAAAATAAGCTTCCATACATATTTTGCTTGTAATAATGGTTATTTTTCATCAATATAGTTTTTTAATTAATCTTAGCAATCTACTTTTCCAAGCTATTTTTTCAGACAAAGTTTTGATCTTAATGAATAGAATAAGTGGTTCAAAAATTCGAAATAGAAGAAAAGAATTTAAAATAAAATGATTTATCTTAAGGGAAAAGATAAATAAAAATTCTGGAATGAAATAGGCTTTCAGACATTTTTAATATGTACTGGCAATTAATTTTCATCCGTATCGGTTTTAAATAAATTGCACCAAGCTATTTTTTTTGGCCATTTTCCAGCCATATTTATGATATTCTTTAGTTTTTATAAATTGTAAGTCATCGTAATTAATATAACGCGTTATCAGACATATTCGATTATAAGTAAAGGTAATTTAATATTCCATATAAATGAAGGTAATTTAATATTCCATATAAATGAAGGTAATTTTATATTCGATATAAGTAAAGGTGATTTAATTTGTAGTAGACAATAAAACTTATCAACCAAAAATGGTCGTTGTTCTAAAAGTTTCTATGGCGTCAGAATTTTATCATTTATGTATTTTCATATTTATATTCCTTTTTTATTATATGTTATGAACTCCGAGTTTCAATATTTATGAATAATGAATAATAAAAGAATATTACAAAAATATATAATTTATAATAATGCCCAAAAATATATTGAGGTTAAGCTATTTTAAGCAAAAAGAATTAGACCATATATTTTTATCCTTATAACTTAACAAATTTTAAAAACCTGCAGCCTTCAACATGGAATATTTTTGAAAAAATATCACTTATGAAACCTGCTTTTCAAATTAATGAAGGAAAAATAATCAAAAAATTTAAGGTTCAAACCTTATATTCATTACAATTGAAAATTAAGAGTGAATTCCTAGAAATGTATTTTTTATAAATCAACGAAATTAAATAACAGTTATTTGTTTAAAAGAACTAAAAATATTTGTATAAAAAGTAACAAACATCTGAGGAATCTTGATGGAAATGCATTGTTTCTTTTTTCTTTTTCTTCTTTTCTTTATTTCCAGCTCTAGACTGGCAATGGTACGAAAAACAATTTCACGTTCATAACAATCCGCCGACGATTCTGCACACCAGTGAGGAATTAAAAACTAAATTTATTTCTATGTTGCCATTTTATTCTTAATGGAAATGATGTGTTATGAATATCAATTTCAATATTTTTTCAATTTAAATTAAAAAAGAAGACTTACTAAGATTTAGTCAATGTAAGTAAAATTCTATTTTTGTAAGTTATTTTATGTTTGAAAAAATAATTTATTCAAAAGACCAATAGAAAATAAAAAAGAGGCATTTCATTTGATATATTTTAAAAGGATACGTTAGTCTTTTTAATATAACGTTAAAAGCCTCTTCACTGCTGAATAAGAAACTATGCAGATAAAGTTAGGTGGGTGGTCATAAAAGTGCAAGACTTTGGGAGATTTCCAGATGACATTTAGTAAAAACCTGGAAAGCATTATGCAAGAAACTTATGAATTTGAAAGCTTTTCATATAATGCTATTAATAATTGATCTGATTCTTGATGATATTGCAAACGAACAAGTACCTCATATTAATGCGATGCATACATTACACATAGTCTTTCTGGCTTTCTTCCAACAAATCTGCTAGAAGATGGCTAAAAGTTGAATGGCTCATATATATATATATATATATCTTTATTTGAAGTATTCTATTTGAAGGATTTCACCGATTTATTTGATAAATTTTTAATGCTAATTATTTTAAAATAATATTAGTTAAGAATGTTTTATGAAGGTTTTTTGATATAATAGCTTATATTGTTTGTGAAAATATTTAACACATATTACAACTAAAAAAAAAAAAATCAACAAACCAGCGGGATCGGTCACCCCAAAACATTTTCGCATACTGTCTAATAAACTTGACATGCCAAAGAACGCCTTCCATGGCATTGGCGTACAATAGTTACGAAATATTAAATTTTGGTGTGAATTTAACTTTTTTATTGAATCTACCGTGCCATAATAGGAGAGTTTTTTTGGCAATTAATCCCTGGTATGTGGTAATAGTATCCGATAATCGAATTTGTTTTTTAGACGAATTTTTCTCAACCAATTGAAACAAAAATTTGACACAAAAATACACTTGTAGTCACAGAATCCCATATCAAATTTGATATATTTAAGACATTGCATTTTTTGAATTATCTCGTTTATACGTTTCTGCACGTTGTTAGTCGTAAGAAAGTTTAACAGTTGTCTACGCTATAGATGTTAAATCTGTATACTAAATCTTATTTTTCTAGCTGTCTTCGTTTTGCAATTATCTTATATTATAATTATATTGTTAACTTATTGTCGAACAGCCGGCAAGACTCACTTCTTCAGAACAGATTTTACTCAATATTTGTGACAGAAATCTGCAAATTGAGTGTCACAACCATATTCTAAATTTCAGCCGTCTAGCTCAAAGTGGTTTTGAGTTATCTTTCTCAGAGTCAGACAGACAGACGGACGGATATTTTTTGACTCAGAGATTCTAAAGCATGAAGATTCGTCAAAATCTGGAGTTCGAATTGTTTGACGATTACTATATCTTCTCTATATTACGTAAATGTAAAAAAAAAAAAATGAAAATTTTTTGATTTATAGTTAACAGTAATAATACTAATACCATTTACATGTTAGCAATCTTCTATGAATTTTAATGCCCAAATTAGTCATTTGGGCAATTTTAGCGTCATATAACATCGATTAATTGTATCATTAATAATATTTTTTGGCAATTTTAGCGAGATTAATGTTGAATGATTTAATAAAATGCTTGAAATTTACTCCATGACAACATTAAATTTAAAACTAAAAAGATAAATATTATATGCTTCCGTTAAAAAAATAATTTTAATCCCAATCACCTAATTTGAAATTATTATTACGCAAATTGTGAAAAAGTTCATTTTACATAAAATAAACTTCAATATAGATTTAGATATCTTTTTAGTCAAACGCATGAAAAAAAAAATTAAAACTGAGACCATTAAAAAAAAAGAATTTTATAGCGATTCATCGTTATAAATATTCCAAATATAAATGGTTATTTATTCAACGTAATTAAGAAAATTTATGTCTTCCAAATATTGAATATTTACTTTATTTAATAAAGAAAAATTAACATCAAATGTTTTTAAATGAGATATTATTCAGCATTTACCAGTGAACGAGGAGCAAGCATTCTAGAATGTACGACAAAAGCAAACTAATAACTGCCTCATTTTGCAAACAGTTCTGTGTACACAAATCCATCGTATTTGTTTATGCATACCCATTTACTGACAGCCATATTAGTTTCACCGGGAATTAAAGACCAGAGGTCTGGTGTTTGTCACAGCCAACAATGGTTAACTTGTGATACTAACCATGCAGCAAGAAAAGGAACACCAGCAGTAATAATAATAATAATAATAGCTCAATTTATTTCCTCCGTAAAAGTGGCACATGCAGCAGCACTGCTGAAAATTAAGCTGAAGCATAATTTTGCAATTACCATCGTTTCTTTTCTGGAGCGCTCCGGTACAAATTTCTGCCGGTTAGGCAAATCATTTCTCAAACCTATCCGCGGAATTAAATCACCAACTATAACAAGCCCGGAGTAAATGTCCCATTATTATGCTAATATTTCGAGTACTGTATATTGCCTCGTCACGGCAAGCTCTCATTAAATGGATTCTCTCGTGACAAAAGCTCTCAGAAGGATCTTGCAGAGGGGAAGAACAAGGCAGGGCAACGCCTCCGGCCGGCCCTGCACATGCGAAAACTTGCAACATTCTTTGCTAGCACACTCGATACTTGGCCCATACAATATTCATACGAGTTCGCCGGAGTGTGTCTTGCTGAATTGAGCCATATCCGCTTTTCGGAAGGAGTTCTTGAGGGTCGTTATTGTTGAGCGAGGACCCTGAAACGTATTCATTTTCCTTGGGGGGTGGTTCGTTAGGAGATGGAATTACACACGGTTCTTGCTAACACAAAGGGAAGAGACACATTGGGTAGGGAGGATTGTTATCGGGCCTGATCTTTTGGCTTCTCGATACTTGTTTGCGAAGGCGGTGGGTTTTGAGAATAATAGGATGGTTAATTCATGCGAATGAGCTGATTGATATCGCGATAGGCGAGTTTGCCCCGGTTGGGTAGTCATTTGTAAGACATGGCAAGCTGCATTGACCCTAGGATCTCAATGGCCACAAAAGAATTCCGCTAATTGGTGTTTGGAGTAATGGAAAGTACTTTTCAGATGATTCCACTTGTAATCAGAAACATTAACTTTAACACATAAAGGGTGTTTGCCCTGTCAACACAATTGAGTTCGAAGTCAGTAAGGTTCATAAAGGTCGAATTGGTCAATTGCCAAAATGACAATAAAGTAGTAGCTTTTATTCTGTTGATCAATCAATCTTTCTTAAAATTTGATAATAATATAAATTTTTTTTCACGAAAGTCGATGAACATTTATAAGTCTGATTATCTAACGACTATCAAATAATAAAGATTATAGCATTTAAAAATTAAGTTTGCTAATTTTTCAGTTAAAAAAATAACAATCAAGTCCTCATTTGAGAATATGGAGATGCTCTAGAAACATTTATTTTTAAATTCTATTTTAAGTTTTAGCAGTGAAACAATCCTTAATATTACTTCACTTATTTATTTGATAATATTACTCTTGATATCTATATTATCCTAACAAAGTTGAGCAATTTGTTTTATATATATATGTATATGATGGAGGCTCTATTAATTGGCAAGTTTGCTATCTCATCATCGAACATCATTAAGCATTTTGGCTAAGAAAAAGCAGTCTTGGCATAACGGATTGAGATCCTGTTAATCAGACCGTTTAGACAGAGTAATTATTCATTTATATGTCAGTTGTGAAAATTATCTGCAGAAAAAACGGTGCGGAAAAAAATGGAAGGTGGAAGAAAAGATAGAAAAACTATATATATTTTTAGTGCCAAAGTCTCTAACCTTTATTATTTGATTTAAATAAATCATCTGATATAAATAGAAATTTTTTTAAAGATTAAATTTTACCTTTAATTAAACTGAATTTCACAATTTTGATGATGAAATGCAAATATACAAATTTACAAATTATCAAAATTCAAAATCATTATGGTTATTTTTGTTTTCATTTTCTTTCACACATCATTATAGAAATCTAATGGGTTCGATTTAGGGTCATGTGGCAATAGCTTAATGCGACTCATCAATTTAATTTTAGAATCAATGATTCATATCTCAGACGAAAAAAAAAGAGCATAGTTGAAGATTATGCATCTGTTAGACATTAGATGATTAGACGAACCTTAGCACAGTTAGGTTTATCAATCTGACTAAGACACAAAATTCGATTTCATCATTTTACAGTTTTTGATTTAATCCAATAAATATTTGAAAATTACAGAAAATAGTTCTATAAAATTTAAATACACGAATTAATAGGACATAGAAATTAAAAATATATAAAAAAATATTGCATCTAAACCAATTCCTGAATTTTGAACATTCATTGTATTCTTATCTCTTATTTTTGCCACGCATTTGTTAAATAATTATATGGGATTACATCAACCTGTAATAAAGTTCTTAGCTTAAATGACTTTCTAAATTATAAATGCATATCTTATATATATAAAAAATAGGTGCATTAAACAAAATTAATTGATTCCGTCAGGTATAGTCCTTTTTTAAATAAGTTATTCAAATAGTTGTGAAACCTTTGGTAGTAATTTAAAAAAAAAACATAAGAGAAAAATTCAAAATAATTTTACTAAAAAATATCAGAAATCCATAAAATTGCACTTTTTAAATAAGTATTCATAACCTCCTTAAATGTGTTGATTTTATGAATTATTTATAATTTTAAGAATCTTTACAAATTAAAATTTTTTTTCGTAATAATTCGTATTTTTAATAAAAAGACAAAGTTTCATATTTCAGTTTGCTAAAGCAGAAATTTTACTATAGAATTCTGAATATACCTTGCTTTTATAACTAAAAATAATCATAAATGCTGTGTTACGAAAATGTCATAAAATCTATAGATCGAGTTCGCAACCTTTCAAGTCTATAATATAAAATAAAATAAAACAATCTTGAATTAAATCAGTCGCCAACTTCTCGCCTTCAATGTAAGCTTCTATGGTTTCCCGTACTTCAGACATTTCTAAAACAAATTATATTTCTAGTACTAAAAGTGCTGAATTTAGCAGCACGGAAAGTGCTCAAACGCTTTAAAAGGGAAGAAAATTAGTTCTCTCGCTTGTTGAGATGAAGTAATGACATCTTCGCACATTAAGAAATCCATTATATTAATTTCAGAAAATTTATTCACAGATTACGGAAACGGACTCGATTCAGAACTTTCTTCCATACGCAAAACTTAACCTAATTCTTTTAATTTTATTTGCTGGACTTTTTTTTTTACAATTTTTTTAGTTTATTACCATCTGTATGTTAATAAAATAATAATATGTTTTCTATGTCAGGATTAAAGATAAATATCAAAGACCGAAACATTTTTACAAACTATAAAATATCATTTTTCGAGAATTGCTTTAATCCATGACGCTTGATACATATTGCTTGATACATCCACATTTTCCCGTTTCGTATACAATCGTTTCTTCAGAATTGATATTAAAATCTGCTCATATTGACATTCTATTTTTAAGTTTTATGTTTTGATTTTTAATTCGTTGATTTTACAGATTTTTACTGTCAATATTTTTTAAAAAATAGGTAAGAAAATGATATTAGTAGCTGAATTTTTCTGAGATGCAGATCTTAATGAGAGACATTCATTTGCTACATTTTCTACAACGACTATACTGTGTCTGTACATTCTGCATTTAGCCGTGTTGCAGAAAATGTAACCGTCCATCTTTGCTATATTTTCTACAACACTGAATACAAATGTCAACAGTTTTTTTTTATCGCTAATGCAATCTAACTTTATAAAGGTCGTTATTGTTTTTTAATAATAGTGTATTAAAATATTTTTGGAAACGAAACTAATTTTGAAAAATAAATTCCTTCAGTTCATTAAAAGAAATCTATTTAATTTGTTAGTACTTTAGTTAATTAATATTTAACAAATTATGATACTTAGCTATCATTTGAGATAAAAAAAAATGGAATTATCACTGCGGGTCAACATTTTTTTCCTTATCCTCGTTAGACATTCGTTCATTACTATTTCAAATAATAATAGCAATAACAATTAATTTGATAAAATTTCTTATTAATATTTTAATAATTTCTAATGTAATTTAGAAAAATCCTATTATTAATTCGATGATAAAAGTAATAGATGATATAATTGCTAAAGTGGGAAATTTAAAAATTGATAAACTTAATGGTAAATGAATCTTCTTTTGTCAGGGAAAGAATAATATAATAAAATATATACCTATATGTTAGTATTTAACCCCATCCGCGGGTAAAAGATTCACAGTTGCGTGTGCCAAAGTAATCCATTGTAACTCGCAGGGATGCCACACCAAGCACTGACCATAACCTTACAGAAATCGGGAAAATATATTTTTATCTTTTAAATGAATTAATTTTCGACCTCGGACTGTGCTCCGGTAACCAACATCATTTTTAGTTCTGTGATAATTGCCTGCCGATGTTAACAACAAGCCGTTGGAAATATTGTGATAAAAGTATTTCGATATGCTTGACACGCCGTTTCACCTCAAGAAGTTAAGAATGTAGGATTTTATCTTTTATGTTTAATAATGCATTCATATTCCATTGGGGGAGAGAAACAATGCAAATATCACTCATTGCAAAATTATAATAAATATTTGGGATACTATTTCGATTTTAAATGCTTTCATTGTTAATAATATTTTTGCTTGAATAATTAAAATCGAATATTTTAAACAGAAACGCATGAACATATCAAAACCTGATAAAATAACATTTTCGAAAACTGCTTAACCGGGAAAGAAATCTCATTTGGTCTATGATATTCATTAATAAAGATTACATATCCTGTGTTAGCAAATTAAAAATAAAATAGAAACAAAGAAATTAAATACAATGCAAGAGAAAGCGCAAGTCACTACTTTGAAAACGAAAATACATAATTATTCCGTTCTAATTCGAACTGATCCATGTAGGGTGGCGCATTAAATGGTGTGGCAAGCATAAAACCGCAATTATAATTGATGCCAATGAAAGAAGGGGTGAAAAATAAAAGCTAAAAAGTATCTTTAGAAGCCATCAGCGATCCTTATTAACATCGAGCAGAACATAACTCGTAATAAATCTTAATTTTTGTTTAATACCCTTCCAAAACAAATCCGAGTTTAAAAGTTATAATGGAAGGCAAGCACACTAAAAAAGTGATACCAAGGTCGCGTAGAGCACTGAAAGGCAATTGTCTGTGTGTTATTAATCGACGATGGAAAGTTGCGCTGTAATTTTAGCCATGACGCACAAATCACCTAATTACCCAATCAGAAAGAGTGAGGACATACAAGACAAGAGACACGCTGCAGAACAAAAAGCTGCAACTAATTCCGCGCCAATTTGTTTGTGATGCTTTTAGCGCCGCGCCAGTATTGGCGCAAGCAGTAGAGTGAAAGAGTGCTTGTAGTACAACAGCTTGCTTATGACATTGATAAATTATCATTGATCTTAGGCATTGGGGGTAGGAGGGGGTGCGAGCAGGGAAGTCCAAAGCCTCTTCAAATTTCCACATGCCGACGGAGGGATCTTTTTTTCTTTCTTTTTACCCACGCCTAATCTCCATTTTATCCACTTTCGAACGTCTGTTTTAATGATTAATTGAAAAAAATGCAAAGATGATAGAAATTATCGAGACGAAAGTTTATATATAGAGAAAATTTCGCTTAATGAGTGCTTTAGGAATCTGATTTGTTGGCGAACCGGGACGAAGAGAATAGATAGAAAGAAGAAGGGGTGGAGGGGTTGACAGCAGACGAAAAAATAAAAAAGGAGAATGGTAGCTGACTCTTGATGACTTCGTTAAGGTTTGCTTATTATCTTTTGCGACGGAAAATTTTTATGAGTGAAGAAAAAAAAAATTCTTTCTTCCCCTTTTTGAGTTTTCCGAGCTCTGCTGATAGATAAATGGTTGCCAATTATCACCGATGGGGAAAAAAAAAAGAAACAGTCGCGACTTTTTGAGATTATTTTTGAAATTTAACGAGAAAATTCTTCAAAGACTACTCCGAGATGCTCGAAAGGGTAAATTATTTGCTTTATAAAGCAATAATGAAAGATCTTTCCAGTTTAAGAATTCGAGAATTGGACAGAATGATATTTATTGATTTTTGAAATAGAATGCTTGGAAAATGACAGGGAAAATTTTGCAAATAATGAGGTTTTTCTCAATTTTCATGAAAGATTTGAAATATTTATGTGTTTTTCTCTGTTTGGTATCAAAGCATATTAAAATCCCGCGACCTATTTCTCAAAGTAATTGCAAAGAAAATTTCTTTGAAATTGGGTTTAAATATAATATTTAAATAGCTTATCATAAGTTATTCTTTGTTTCTTCTTAAGTATAATTGAACTTTAGATAGATTTTTTATATTTTTATACTATTATAAACACATTTATAACAGCAAAAAATTAAAATGATAGTTGACTGAATAAAATATAAAATTAATTTACATTTAATGTCGCGAAAAAAAAATTGGATATCATTGTTATATAACAAATATATCTGAAATAACATCTAATTGTGTATGTTCCTACGCTGTGCTATGACGTTATACCATTTTCTCTTGAAATTTTAACTAGGGATTTCAAAATTAAATTGGTCTAGTGGAGTTGATGTATGTCATGTGAGGTGAATCGGCGCTAAAATTCTTGAGAGAGAAAAATTTTTACTGCCTAATTAATACTGCTTTAATTTACTAAAATACTCGTGGAACTTATGAATTTAATAATTAAAATTTACATCAAAATTTAAGAAGCAATTAGTTTTCATTGCTTATTTCTCCATCATTCTGTAACGTGTTTATTTTTCCTTTAACACAAAATTAAAAAAAGGAGAAAAGAACTGAGAGATATTCACAATGACCAAGTTAACAACAACGAATTCGGTATATCTTTTTTATTTTTTTTGTGCATGCATTTTATCAGTGTTGCCATTTCTATCAATGAAAGGTCAGAAAATTTTATTTACCCAGAACATTATTCGTGAAATCCATTATTTAACATTTAGCACACTATTAAATATTTGATTATTTGATAATTATTCAGAGTTTCATACGTTAATGTATGATGCATTCAATTCTATATAAACATATACGAATAAAATGCATTATAGTATATCGTCAAGTACAATAATGTGCTGTCACTTACCAAATACATAAATAAACAATAAATTTAATATATAAGTTATACATTATAAAATGATGAGGCTTGAATTTGAACGAAGTCATTCTCGAGACACGATGATTCTCCGAAACTGACAATTGATAATTAGTTAGAACGCACATTGCTTTTATCTTTGTCTATGTTTGGTACCCATCTGGTGTCAAAATTAGGAGGTTTGAGTGTTAATATCATCAGTGTCAATGAGTTTCACTTTGGCAACGAAAGCTATACCCTTAATAATTCTGACGATAACATTAATATTTAATAATGATGCAAGGAATCTCCAGCATCTTGCATGATCATACAACATAAATGTTAATAACAGTCATAGATAATGAGATCAAAGATAATGTTCACAAGTATCTAGTGACTTCACTTTTATTGGGAATTGAACCTTCAAGCTTGAGTACATGAAGACTGAATCATTATCACATTGCAATTCCAGGTGTCATCTTTGGAAATGTTCTAAGTTTAAATGTTTTGATGAATAATACTTGAAAGAGCATGACTAGAATATTAATTCCATGTTGAAATTATTTATTTTATAACATATTTCGGGAAACTGAAGATACGAAAATTTTCTTCAAAAATATTACATAATTAAATAGCTCATAAACTGTAAAAATATTAAAAAATATAGATAATTGATTATTATGAAAATAATCTTTTATCTTTCATTTCTAAAACTTTTAGTATTTTTCGAAACACTTGAAAAAAAATTATAGACAGTAGTAAATATATTAAAAGTATGAACATAAATTACCTTTAATAAATGCAACTTTTTTCTTATCATTTAAAAAAATGATCAACCGATGAATATAATGAAATTCCAACAAATATACCTCAGTCAGTCTGTAAACGAATGAATGGAAATACCACTAAAGGTACAGACGCTGAAACAAGTTTGTTTAGAAAAAGAAAGTGAAAAAAAAACTCTTCACGAACCCTGTTTAGGCTACACTTTGGATGAAGTCCCAAAGAAAGACGAAGGTGAACAAGAACATGCAATTCTAACACGTAATTTTTTTTTCTTCTTTCTTCCTGTACAGTCTGGAACATCCACGTGTGTTAGGTACATCAGAGCTAAGATTTTTTTTTCTATATATATTTCTTTTGTGAAAATCACAGGGGTGGGGATGGAGGAGCCGAGGGTGGCAGAAATGGGGGGCTGCATTACAACATCATTCGGCACATAACAAACGAAAACAAACAATAAAGAACAACAGCAGCAACAAAACAACCAACAAAAATCTTGATCGTCTGCAGTGCAGCGTTTGGACGTTCCTCGTTGATGATCCGTGGACCCCTAGTCGTCCATCAAAGTCAAGATCCACAGCAAAAATTTTCGACCAAAACATTTCTCCCAAAATGATCCCGAAACAGGGAAAAAGGACGTTACAGGAAACAAGTAAATAAAGAAGAAATCGCCAAATGTGAAAGAGAAAAACGCCAAAAAAATATATATAAATACAACGAAACCGCCGTCCCAAAGTACCGGAGAAAACAGGTCACTAGTAAAAAAAGGGAAAGGACAAAAAATATATAGACAGCAGGGAAGAAAAGGAACTTCTAAAAAAGCGAAAGAATTTCGTAAGGTTTAGTGCTTTTTCTTTTTCTTTTTTTTATTATTCTTATCGCTTTATGCGATGCATTTTACACCAACCGCAGATACTGGGAAAAGAATATACGTATAGAGCGAAAGAAAGTAGTTTTTGTTTTATTTCATTTCAATTGCGTTGTATGACCATCAATTATCTTACCGGGCAATTTTGCCTCCAGACTAGAACGTAACCGCAAGTAAAGTTCCAACTTCATCGCGTTGGATGGCATGATTATAAGCTCTGTTACCACCACTTTTTTTAATACATTTTTTTTCGTTCTGTCTTGTCTGCCCCCCTTCTTTTTCTCCATGTGGTATGCTGGCAGGAAATTAGAGTGTGATGTCGAATGAAGATACGGATTAAAAAGTTGTTAGGAAACCAAGTCCGATAGGAAATTGGTTCAAGTCATTGGTTTCTGGAGATGTCCGGGAAATGATTTCCCCAAGGAAAGAGTGGGGGAGAGTTTTCCCAGAAAAAGAAAATAATTAAGCAACTGGAAAGAGATTACAGACTTTAATCTTGCGACTTTTGAAAGAGGGGAAAAAAACTCATGAAACTTGGAAAAAGGATTAGAAACATCTTCGGAGCGCTCGAAAAGAGGAACATTATTTTTGAGGTTTATGGCTTGGAATTGGATATTGACTATAAAAATATTGACCGTTTATTGATTAGATTACAAAAATAGAAAATGTTTTAATATTTGGATATTTCTTAATATTCTTTAAACGAGATTTTCTGTACTTACAAATTATTTTGTTAGAAATTCTGCTATCCCACTTTTTTAACATTAATGTGAATATTTATTTGATTTCCTAAATGTATTATTTTTAATTTGAACCACAATGCTTCAGGAACTGTAGATGCGTCATTTTTTTACATTTTTTTTTAAAGTTTGCAAGAAAACGATTAGAAATTAGGAGTAGTTGCAATAAGGAGCATTATATTTTAGATTTATGGACTGAAGTTGGATGCAAACTGAAGTATAAAAACATTGATGCAAGTTGGATGCAAACTGGATCTATACAAACATTGACTTTTTTTACATCTAGTTACAAAAAAAATAAAATAATAATATTGCATCAAATGATATTTTTAAGGTATTTTATATGAGATTTTGAATTTTGTGGCATTAATTATCTTTTTATTATTAACACACTTTCTGCTCTGCCTTTTTGTCTGTTCAGTGCAAACTTTGCAATGAAATTTAAATTCACTTCCCACTGAGTTAGATTTGAAATTTTAAACGTAGTTCAGAAATGGTTGTCAATGATATATTAGCTCGCTTCCTTGTCTGTTTGCTTATTTGCCTGTTCGATATATGTTTTGTTTCCAATTTCAAACTTTTATTAACGACAGATGGCGCCAATCAAGTCGTTAGCTCACACGGAAGTTAGTTGAAAAATTATTGTAATTTCACACACACAAGATTATAAAACAGAAAATAATTATTTAAATTTAAAAAAATATATAACACATTTTAAAAATGGAATATTAAAAACATGGTATATTAAAACTTTCTTATTTAAATAGTTTTTTAAAATTAATTTACACATTGACTGTCACGTTGAGTTTCCAACAATGTAATTCATATAGCCCCGCCGGCCCCCCATGATCTACAAGATGTTAAATGAACAGTTAATGGTTTATTTTCACATTTTTTGATAATTAATATGCTTATAATTGTAGATTAATTATTGATAATTTAAATGAAAATGTTTTCTAAGCTACACATGCATAATTAAATTTTTTTAAAAAATTGTACTCGGATATTCGACTAAAAATAAAACCTCAAAAATTGTCATCCTTATTATTCTGTCACCTTTATTTCGTTAGCTGAAAATATAACCCGCAAAAACTATCTTCCTTGAAAATAAATTAATGAAATTTCCTTATGTTAACATAGTGCGAAATTTCAATGCATGAAATTAAAAAAAAATTACCAATCATTAAATAATTTTTCATAAGAATAAAAAAAGAAAAAAATCCTGTTTTAGAAAGACTGGCTTTGATTAGATATTCGGTATTTTGGTAATTATAATCCTAATGAAGTTGAAAAAGATAAAATGTAATTAATAAGGGTGAATACAATATTACATTGAATTCTATGCGTTAACATAAAGAAGGGAGGGAAGAAATCGTCTTTTATTCGAGTGTTTATTAGAAGCAGTGAATATATTCAAATCTTTTATACAAGTTTCGATTTTATCAACCAATAAGACATTTAGTTTTAAAAGTAGCCTTCACAAATATGATCAAAATCCATTTGGCAGTCATATAAAAAAAGTAGGATATTGTAGCCGAAATCGTTCCAAAAAAGAAATTGATCCCCATGACATCATAGAACAAAGGTACCCGGAGGGTCTAACTGTAATTCAACTACTCGGTAACAGTTGCCCATCTTCGAAAACCAGCTGGCTATTATTACAAAGTTTTAATTCTAAAATCCCCCTCTGGGATAGAAACCCCGTTTGTTTTTCTTGTCTTAGTTCCTACCTCCACTGGGTGACAGCAAAGGCCATTCACGCGGAACACCTGCCGAGGATCAGCGTCCCCAGTCCTCCTCCCCCCCTCGATCCCCGTTTTGGACAGGGCGCATTTCTATTACGGACGATAATTGAATACAGTTTCCAAGCTTAAAATAACAGTTTTTTTTTCTCTCCTCACAACTATACTCCCGCAGCAGTGGATTAAAAAATAAATCGAACATGCTTAATAATTACTTTAATTTACTACCGAAAAATAATTCAATTTTGCAGGGAGAGAGAAATAATTAAAAGGAAATATATTGATGTAAAAATAATAAGAATTCACCTCCCTCTATTTATTAGGTAGAAGCTTAATCATAACCGGATGCGTCTGCAGGTATCGTTTGACGTAGAACAAAATCGTCTGCCGGTGAAAAATAATGATTCTAACTTATGAATATTAAAAACAGAAAATGTGTTTTGTTTCCCAATTTATTGAAACCACTAAACTAATTTCCTTCGTTAGTTGCATAAAATTAAAAAATAAGTAAATAAACAATAAAAAATGATAACAAATCGCATTCATTGTCGAAGTCGGTGGAAAGGAGATTTTTTTTTTCCGAATACAATTAGCATCAAAATTAGTTAATAAAATTTAGAATATGTATTGTTTCTGGAGATAAAGCTACAACAACAATACAGAAAGATTCACAATTTATTTTGTTTTGAATTTTTTTTACTTATTTATTTCACATTTTATATTTATATGAATAAATTTACACGTTCAATGAATTTTTTTTTATTAAATGAGAATGGGATAAATTATCTCTTGAGGTTTAGTACAAACTTAAAAAAAAGAGCTGAAAGAGCAATGTTTTATAACTTTATAAAGATTAAATATTTAAAGCAATTAACACGCAATATAAAGCATTTCAAAAAATGATTATAATTAAAAAGGGGTTAGGTACAAAAATAAATAAATAATGGCTTTGTAGCTACAGAGATAGATTTAGATGAAGAATTAATAATTTAAAAAAGGATGTGTATGTCATTTCATGCTTGTGCATCGAGGATATTACATTCAATTTATAGTAAGATAATTATATTTTTTCCCATTTATTAGAAAAAAAAAATAAACTTTCAATTGATTTTTTTTGTGTGTGTGTTTGTTTTGAGATAATAGATTTTGAATTTATATAAATCTAGATATCTCTAAGTTTTTACATTTCTCATGCAGAAATTTTGGAACAATATTCGTCTGCAGTCATTATTTAGTGGACTAACAAATATATTGTAAATATATGTAGTAATTAATTATTATTAGTGAGCATTTATGTTTACTAACGTTGTAAATACAGTTCTAGTATACTGATAGCATAATAATATTTATGGATTTTCTTGCATTAATGTTAATTGTCAAAACAGAAGGTGAGGCCTAATTAAAATTTAAAACATAATTTTAGGCACTTATAATTGATTTATACTGCCTTTTATTGATTTTTATTTAGTCATTATTTATTTATCTTAGTTAAAAGTACGATACTGCTTGCGTTTTTAAAAAATTTTAATTTAAAAGATTTCAGAAATAAAAGGTATGAATTGAAGTTAACTTACGGTAATAATGAATGTTGTAGATGAATAAAATAAAAAGAAATGAAAATGTATTTCTTTGAAGTTATTAATAAATTAGTAAAAGCATTTGAATGGAATGTATTTTAATGCATTCTTGACGAAATGAAAGTTCAAACATTATTTGTGATTGTATTTGAAAGGATAGTGGAAAATCGAAACCTAATCGATATGATGTTTCAACTTTAGTTCAACAGATGGCGCTATGAATACTCAATGGATAAGATATCCATTAAATCGAAATTGTTTTTTGCCAATGAATGCCAGCTAATTCTCATCAGCTATATAAAGCATATTTGCCTTTTTTAACATACCTAATTACGTTTTTATATAGCTGCTTATTTATTTTTTATTCAACAGGAAAAAAGTTTTTGTTTTATTTTTGCAAAGTAATTTGGTAGTTCATAATTAAAATATGCAAACAAAACTTTTATATTCATCATGTTTTTAAATAAAATTGTCATAAACTATCTATTATCAATTCATGTGTCTAGAGTTGTGGCAATATAAAGTTTATTTACAGATCAACAATTCCATGTGTGCTTATTTTTAAATCCTGTAAGGACAGAAAAATAAATGTTTACAAGCTCAATTGTCAAAGTTCGTGACATCAAAAAACAAGCTCTGCTTTGAACACTTTGCCAAAACTTCATTTTTATCCATTCATCATCTTCTGTATTTCTATAAGCAACATGTTGTGACACGTTTTTTTCATCTGGCACTAATATCATACTTAAAAATAAAACTTCCAGATGAAAATAAAGCAAGATTGTTACAGTTATCTGGGACTACGGAAAAAGAAAAGCAAAACATATTTTGAGAAATATTGAATCTAGAAGTTACGACAAAAATATACCCCATGAGTTAAATAATTGAAAATCCTTTAGATATTATTAGGGTTGCATTTTGTACAAGTAGTGTCACAATTTTAATTTTAAAACCGTTAGTTATGTGAGAATATTATTATTCTAAATTACTTTACTTTTTGCTTATCCGGAAGTATATCAGAATTTGAATATTTAAAATGTGAATTCTTTAAAGTATTGAAATATATCTAATTCCAACAAGTATTGTTCTCTCCATTTTTTTTATGGTTTTACTGGAAGACGTTTTTAAAGGTGAAAATACAAAAATATCATTTAAGAATTTCATCTGTCTTTAGAAGTAGATATGTTAATTTTTTTATTTATTAGAGAAATATTTATTATTTTTTTATGTATAGCTCTTTTTAGACAAAAACGTGAAATAGATAAAATGACAATGTTGATGCAATATATAGAAATTACAGATAACAAATAACAGTGAAATGTTTGTTACAGATATGCTTAACAGACAATAATGAAATGTTTGTTCAAGTTTATTGCTAAGCTCAGTGTTTTATGAGACCTTCTATAGGCAATATAAGTATTACCAATTTTAGTATATTTTATGTATTCTTTTCTACTATTCCTTTCTGCTAAAGACCATCGAATATTATCGCAATCATGAATCGATTTCATTTCTGATATATTTTGAGATAGCACACGGTAATACTTAGAACATAATCTGTCTTATTGTGTTTTAAATTATGAAATTTTTTTAAGTTCAGAATTTTTGAAATAATAAACTTCACATGGGATGCAACTCCTCTTCTTCCCCTCATATCTTAAAAATTCATTTATAGTGTATGACACTGATAATTGAAAAGAAATCAGCAGAAAATCACTGATGTATACAACAAGTGCTCTCTTTTGGATCACATACATGAACACATACGAAAACCTATTGCCCATATATATACATGCACCTGTATTTCTATGTTAGATAATATAAAAGGCTTCAATAGCTAAATAACTTTCATTTAACATTGGTATTGAGAATTTTTGTGCACAGAATATCTGTTATTGCGCATTAAATACTAAATTAAGTTCAGCTACAATAATTACTTTTAAATATATTTTGTAATATTTAAAGTTATTTTAATAATAATACTTAATATTTACGAATATTTTAATGATGATATGTGTTACTTCTACGATAATTTTAATATTAATAAATTTTATACTTATTTTCAATTTGGAACCATCACTGTCTATAGTTCTAAGATATTAAAAAACTCGTGATGAAGAATCATTACTAAATTGCACCCTTGTTATTCTGACTCAAAAGTAATAACGCCAGCACAAGTACCTAAAATTCCATATCAGCACTTAAATTCCAATAAATTAGAACACGAAATTCATCATAACTTCAATCAAATATGAGCGTCTACATTCCCTAGTTACGCAAACCCCTCTTAAAAAAAAGTTAATCTTGGGGTTCGACCTTTTCTCCTGTCCTTCAAGCCATGTCCCCAGCGATCGAAACAAAGTGATGACTAAAATCTCCAATTATCCATTCCATCAAGCACGTCCAGGAGTGGGATTCCAGAAGCTCACGCACATATTTGACATGCTGTCCTCTTCAAAATTTGAGGCACGAGTCCATTCCCAATAAAATTCTACACCCCCATTCCGGCGTGTCGTAATTACCGAATACTCGCTCGGACCTCTTCAAAAATTCTCGATTCTGAGTCACTAAACACTTCAATCTATTGGGACACCGGGGGAAGACTGGAGGTCGGTGTCCAACGTTGCATAATAAGGAAGTTCCCGGTTTAAGCCATCAGTAACGAATGATTTGGGATGGACGACGGTTAAGTGTCGATGGAAATGGTGGTTCATTGTATAGTAAAGAGAAGGGTGGTTCGTGTGAGGGGTGGGCGGTATGCACTAACAGAGGGATTTGACCGTTTGCAGATGCTTATACTTCCTGTAGGTGATTCAGGGGCTTAACTGAAGGGGATGATCCCCGGCAAGGTGGATGGTTTATGTAAGGGGATTGCTTGGTTATTGAAGGGGCAGACGGTAATTTGTCAGGGGGTTGTCTATTGTCTTTCGTGTCAGACGATAAGAGTGATGGGATGGGACTTTGAAGTGACACCGCTCTGCTTTCTGGTGGTATGTCGAGTATTTTTGTATCATCAGATGTTACATGCGACGGTGACGGCTTGTTGGATTGAAGTATTTTACGAGACCGATGGAAGTAAAGTACTTTAAAGTGATTAATCATTTTGTAGAAGTACTTGAAGTAAAAAGTTCGACCTTGAAGATTTCTTTGTAACTGTATAAAAATTGAAAACGTTACATTTTCTGCTAAAGGTATCACTAAGACTACAGCGATTTGATGTGTGTTGTATATGTATTGACGATGTTGAAATTTATGATGTTATCTCCAGAAATACAAATTTTTCTTTCATTTGTCAAGATTTAGTAAGTATTTAAATAAATTATTCTAGATCGAGTAGTCAAGTAGGAAAGACTTTAAGATAGTATAACTCAAGTAAATCAAGTATTGAGATAGTAACAGCAATAAACAAGTATTTTTGCTATTTAATTTTTTTTAAAGATCAGGAATAATATTTCCATGAATACTAAGGGGTTATATAAATTGGGAAAACACTCGATTTACACTTAACATTTGAATCTTATAATTGTTTTATCTTGTTAAAAATCTAAATTTTGTTTAAATTATAATTATCAATTTAATTAATAAAGAAAATTTGAACTAGAATATCTTGTTTATAAAAAGGATAACTAATTAAAATTTTTATTTTTTCGAAATTTATATTTTCTGAATTAATTGCATTCAGTATAATTTAAATATCTTTGAACGGATGCTGAAATTATTCGAAGTCAAACAATAATTATGAATGATGAATTCTTTAATAATATCATCATTTACGAATTAATTTTACATATTTTTTTGAGGCAGTATTATAACACTAAAAAGATGAAATTCAAAAAAAATTCAAATCATTTTTTTTCTGAATTTACTTTCTAAGCCAAGCTAATATGCGAAAAATACTTTTTCTTCAATAGACGAATGCAATTAAATGCTACCTTATTATTAATAAATCAAGTCTTAAATAAAATTATATTGCTATGTTTCATAATAGATTAAATTTCCCTCTAATTCATTTTTAAAAGGTTCTTTTCACAATGAAAGCCTTCACAGAAATTCGAAAAACATTAAAGAAAATATTTTTGCCGTATTTTTCAATGATTACTCTACATAAACATTTGAATGATATTTCGTAAAGGGTAGAATTTCACTTCTACAAACAAATGTGAAAGCAATCTGGGGAATAATTGCATAAACCGAGAACATAATTGCGGAAGTTTAGAAAATAATTATATTAAATCTTTTAAAAGGGAATAAATGGCATTTAAATTGGCAAACAGAGAGAGAGATGTAGTTATTACAGAATTTAAAATCAGAAAGATGAATAAAATTATATCTTTTGAAATGATTCGACTGGCAATTAAATCTCGAGCTCTATGCTGTTCAAAACCTATTAAATAAGATTAGAAGATGATACATATTGACTAAATAATTATCCTTTTTGGTTACGTTCAAAACTGGATCGGAAAGAAATTTTCAATCTTTTACGTAGATTCCAAAATCCAAGGCACTTACTAATACAAAATGGAAGGAATTTCAATTTTTGTTTCGTTCTTTTGACTAGAACGAAGAAAGTAAAGTTTGCCTCCCAAACATTCGAGGAATAAGTGAGTGTAATTGATTAGCAAAATTAATTAATTTAGCAGGGCCCCCTCGCAATTTAATTCCTCTGTGGCCGTCTTCCAAGATGCCATAAGTGAAAGTACTAAAAGCGGAGCAATTGGGAGATTACCATAATTAAAATGAGATGCGGGCCCAATTTTCCATTGTTTGAAATTTTCCCCGGCAACAAGCCGGTTGGCTTTTAAAGCAATTAAAACAATTAAGTAAAGCGAAATGCATAGTTATGGCAATTTAACAGAGCATCTGTCACGGTTAAAGTGAAAGAACGGAAAAGGGGGTATAAATTTATGGAAAACCGCTGCCCAAATTCTGTTATTAGTTGAATGAAAACGGTAAGATTTCGGTTTCAAGAGGTATCTGTTTTTGAATGTCTAAGACGAGCGAAACGCTTTAAAGCCTTTATTGGCTCAAAGGGGTTCAGTATCTGTCTCAACTGAAATCAATAATATGGAGGGCGTAGAAAGCTTTCAGAATGCCTGAATCTCTAAGTAAATGATATTGATTTGAAAATTTCACTGCTCATTGATTAAAATTACGTAGAAAGTTCTTTGAAGAAACGATTATTTTAATATACAAATACAAGTATTTTTAAAACTATAATACAGCCTTTTATTTTACTTCGATTATTATTAGAAAGTAGAAGCTTTAAAAGTATAAATTACTTTGAACTTGAAAAGAGTTTAGCAGTACTAATTGTTATGCATTTTTATATCGTACTCTTTATAAAATCGTTTGCTGGAAATGATTGTTGACACAGACTTTTTGTCAACAGTTCTCAGCCTTTCAATATTTAGAATCCAACTTTCAAATCAATTAAGAACGTGATGTATTTCCAATATTTTTTGTGAAATTATGAATCTTTCAATAAATTATGATTATTTTATATTATATTATTTTAATATATCATCAATACACATTTTTTCTTTGTCTGTTTTAATAGCTAATCGTCTAATATTGTTCTTTTATTTTTATGTTTTTGTGCTTCCCTTTTTTTAACCTTTAAAGAAAAATTTCTAAAGGTTTATAAGAGATACTCTACATATTATGTAAAAAGAAATAAATATACATATCGAGAACACCTGTTTTAATTTCCTTTAAAGATACACTATACGATATTTCGTTTTCAAAACAAAATGGTAATTGAGTGACACTCATTATCATACTGAGTAATTCCTTATATTCCATTCTGAATAAAATTACCCTCATTTTTATAATACATATTAGCCCTAAAATATATTAAGTTCACAATATCCGATTTTTTTTTGAATGAGTGATGGTAAGCGAAGGACCATCCTTATAATAATTATTTAAAATGAAATTGCAATCATTTTTATGAATTTGCTACAGAAAAATTAAAATTATTAATTTTGTGTTCACTTTTTTATTTAAAATTAATTGAAAACAAGAATAAAATTATAAAGTGTTTTTTATGAACTTCCCATTCAAAAATTTATTAAATGAAAGATTTTATTAGTTAATCTTAAAATTAACTAATCAAATCAAACAAGAAAAACAAAAAACAAATCATGTCTTGCAAATTAAAAGCAAATTTTAATCCTCGGCTAAATTGCTCGTTTCAATTTAGCGATGATAATACAAGAGATATTACATTAAATTAGTAATATATATACTCTTTTTGCTTATTGTATAGTGCAAGAATTTTCCCAACTACCAACACATTTATTTAATGATCGATATAATACAATCCTGACAACTTTATTATTTTGCTTTCGAAAAAAAAAAATAGAAAAGGTCAAACGCTTTACCAAGGGAAAAAAAAATCTAACAAATGTATTTGCGTGATATGAAGAAATTACTAGAATGAAACATATGACGAATTTGGATACAAAAACGAAAATGACATTCAAAATATGTACTTACATACAAAAGTTTAGTTAAACACGACATGTAAAGCTCCGCAAAATAATATATATATATATTTTCAAATTGCTCTTTAATGCCATTAATCATACACTTAATTTTGACTTAACATTCCTTTTTGGTTAAAACGAAACCCGATGTGAACGAAATTTAGACGAAGATTTTTGATTCACTCCAGCATTTTATTACTTTTTAACACGAATGTGGAAGCTAAATAAAAGTGGAACTTCTCAAAATGACAATGAGTTCTAGTAAAGTTATAACTAACAAAAACTAAAAAGGATGTCAAGTTTACCGTAAGTCGTTTTCTTGTTCACAATTGGATAACCGCAAGAAAGACAACTATACAGAACTCTTTTTTTTCGTAGTAGAATCGTAATTTGAACAGGTTTATTAGTGTAGGAGATGAGATACAAGTTCTAGATTATTTAAGAATATAATAAAAATAGCTGATTAAAATTTTAATTTTATAACCTAATGACATATAACTTTTCTATAATTATGAAAAACCTCTCACCCTTTTAAATGTAAATTAGAATTATTGAACTTTCATTTGTTCAAGAATAGGGGAGCCATTTTGTTCCGGAGTACTTAACAAAAATGTGTATTAAAAGTACACTTTATCAGAATTCATTTGTTTCGAATTTTGACAAATCAAAATATTACTGAATGTCGTAAATTATTAAAAATATAATTAACTGTGACTATTAAAAACTATTTTGGATAGTTCTTACTAAAACTTATATTGTACTAAATTTCCGATTATACTGGTATGATAAATTTAAAAACATAAAATATTGCAAATTTTTATTCATAAATTGAAGCATAAAAATATTTTTAAAATTTCTATTTTTGTTTTTACAATCCATATAAAGAATTGTTGTTATTTGTTATCTAAATAGTCATTTTTCAGAAAAAAAAATTGCTTGTTTGAAATTGCACATTTATTTTCTTAACTTTAAAGGATATAATATTTTTGTTTGGAATATAAAATTAAAATTAGTTTTAAAAGACTAAGAATTTCTTATACAGGCTGAAGGAATTTTGGTAATTTTAAGGGATAATTATTTTTGAAAGAAATTTTCTTTATGTGAGTTATCAGTTAAAAAAAAGATATTTATGAATTTATGCAAAGATTTTAAACATTTTTAAACTATGAAATTTCTGAGTCTAATTTAAAATTTGGATTTCAAAAATGTATTTCCATCAGATGTGTCAATGGCGAATAGAAGCAATACAGAATTAATTAATAAAATGAAAATTTACTTAAGGATCAGGATAATTATAATAGTTCACTAACACAAAATTAATAGGAAAAATAATGCTATTAGAGGTTTTACGAAAATGTTTCTTCATTGTTTTTTAATGAAATTTACTAACATAAAAGACTAAAAAGAAAGAAAGATAAAACTATACTTCTATGAAGTTAACAAAAATCGAAAAGGAATGAAAAGAAAGAAAATATATATACTTTGATGAAATTAACGAAACTCCATCTATGTCCTAATTAATTCTTTTAATTCTGTATTTGATGGAATTAGTAAAACATTATATTCTCATAGAAAGTAAATATAATTACTCAAAAATTGTCTAACATTTATTTTCAATTATAGAAATAATTAAAAAATTCTTATTCGAAATATTTGCCATTCATCGCATCAAATATTAACGATTTTCATCAATAAAACTATTGTTTCGCCACGAGAAGTTTATAATTAAATGTACAAAAGTTTCTTAAAATATATTTCAAAAGGAAGTAAAGTAAGATTCCAAGTTCTTATTTAATCTCTTAAAAATAATCAACATATAAAAAAACACACATATAATTTTAGAATAACAAAAAAAAAGTTAGATAATGTTTTCCAGTCAGAATGAGAAAGAAACATTAAGAAAGAAATGCAGATGTAAATAAAATAAAGCTTACCTTTTTCTCACAAAAGCTTAGCGGCCAATATTTTAGCTCAGACGGAGTCAACCAGCTCTGATGAATTATTGCATCGCAAAATTACTGCTAACCCCTGATGGACTTGTATCCGATTCGAACAACATTCCGAGGTAGAATACATGCGGCAACCTAGTCGATCAATAGGACAGCAAACCGTACTAGGACGACCAAGAGTGATTTCAGAGTCACTGTACTAGTTGGATGAGGGGAGAGAGCGTACGTTCTCTGCGAAGTGGTGGAAACAGTTTGGTCGAGTTCTCGTTCACAACACAGAGAATGCTGGGACAGGTCGTGACGCATGCGCAGTGGAGGGATCTTCCAACAACACTACCGCCACTATTTCGACCGGCAGGAGTTTTCTCCTCTCTTTTTCATTTTTCAATTTTTTTTCTTCTTTTCTCTTCTTCTCTTTAATATTTTTTTGAAAGAAAAAAAAAGGAACCTTATGGGAATGCGCTCAATGTCATATCGGTGTGGGTGCGGTATTCTTTTCATTGAAGTTTTCTCGCTTTAGTTATTAATTATTCAGATTCCGAATTTTTTTTCTCCCTTTGCTGTTATCTCTACGTTTTCTTTTTCTTCTTTTGGTTCCTTTCCTTTTTCTTTTCTTTTTTTTTAATCATTCGTAGAGAAAAAGGGTAAGTGGTAAGGAGAAAAATTCTTAATGTCGCTTGAACCCGGGGTAAGATAATTGTTGCGTTTTTAGAAAAAGGGCGAAACGGGTGAGTTGTGAATTGAATGAATGTTAGAGGACGGTTCGAAAATAATAATGATTTGGCAAAATTTTTTATTTCCTCGTACTTTTAATTTTATTCATTAAAAATAACTTAATTTTTCATTGGCGAGGAAAAAAAAATTCTTCACTAATACAAAAAGATGCGTTTCAAATGTAAATCCAATGGCTTTCCGATTTCTATAGCAATAATTTATATAAAATAGTGTTCGTCCTAAGTTTAAAAAAATGTATTCTTTGTTTTACCATGCAGTTTTTCTGTATTAAGAAACATTGAAGTGAAATATAAGCAATGAAGAAAGTAAACAAAAATAATAATAAAAAAGTCTGAAAAACGCGCTCGGTTGGAGGGAGAGGGGGTTACCAGAAATTACATTTTTAAATTTAAGCAGAACGCTATCTCAAGTCATGGAAAGTTCATAATTTTTATCCCAAATATCTCCACCAATTTTACAGCAATTAACTCAAAGAAATTTTTTTCCAGTGTTTTTACTTTCTCGTATACATAGTACAGAAAAAGTATAGTAATCGTAAAAAGTTTCGAACTCGAGATTTTTAACGAATCTCAGATCAGGTTTTTGAATTCGGGGAGTCTCAGATCTCCCCGAATTCAAAAACCACATTTTTAGAAAATGTACGTCTACCTGTCTGTGGCAAAAATGCTTTGAGCCTGACGGTTGAAGTTTGGTATACGGTATTCTCGGCACTTCGAAGTTAAATTAAAACGATAACTTCAAAAACGAAGCTATCTAGAGAGATAAAATTCGGTACTCAGAATTACCATCTATCGTTTGCGCAGGCACCTTTTATGTTTTGAGTCAAATCCAACTAGGGATTAAGCGCCTGTCGGTCTTTACTTTCAGAAACATGGGAATGCGGTAACTCAAAAGCCCAAATTGAAAAAAGCCTCAAAACATTGCTTTAAAAAATAAATTGCATTATGTCCAGGCCTTCTCGGTCAGCCGGTATTATCACGGAAGCATTGTTACGTTACGCTACAATGTTTAGTTTAACAGAGTTTGTTGGCATAAATGCCATACAATGTTGTAATGCGTTAATCAAATGATAAGATACAAAATAATGAATGCTTTTTTAATAAAGTGAAATATCTGAGAATTTTTTTAGAAGGTTAAGTGTAAAAATGTGAAATCAAAATGGCTTAAAAACTTATATTTATATAGCATTTGAAATTATTTAAAAATAAGACACTTTTAGTATTATAACAAAAGTCTCCAAAGTAATGCAAGTCGCGATACTACCCTGATTTAGTCTAAAAGGAAACCAGTGGAAGTGGTTTCTCCAAAATTCTCTCACATACTCTCTAATAAACTTGTCATGTCAGAGAATGGCATTGGCGTACGATAGTTACAAAATAATACTTTTTGCCGAGAATTTAGAATTTTTACTGAATCTATCGTGTCATCTTTGGCAAGTTATATGGCAATTCATCTCTGGCATGCGAATAATAGTATTCAAAAATTAAATCTATATTTTAAATGCATTTTTCTTAATTGATTAAAAAAACATTTGCTAAAATGCTACACTTGTTCCACACCAAAAAATTCCACTCCAAAGGTAATAGATTTAACTTATTCTGTTTTTGAGTAATTCGTTTATATGTTTCTGTAAGTACAGACCGACAGACGGTCAACCTCTCTTTTTATTCCGCTCAAAATTTGATAGTTGTCCGCACTATAGATGTTAAATGTTTCTGATAAATTTTATCCATCCAATTTATATTCGTTTTGTAGTTGTCATGTTAACGTATATTCGGTCAGCTGGACAGGCAGACTTCCTCGGGACGGATTTTGTTCAAAATTTGATAAAAATCTGCAAATTTGGTGTAAAGACCGTATACCAGATTTTATCCTTCTACCTCAAATCGTTTTTGAGTTACCTTCGCCACATACAGACGAACACTTACCAAAAATGCGTTTTTCGCACTCAGAGACGTCTAAAACGTAGAGATTCGTTAAAATCTCGAGTCCTAATTTTTTTGACGTTTACTATACTTTCTCTGCACTAGACATACGATAAAGTAAAAATATTTGAGAGCAGATTTTCTTCCACTAATTTCTTAAGTTCTGAAGTATTGTTAGCCAATAATGCACTCGGTTGATGATTAAACATTATGGAAACTATTAAAACCAATTGCACTGATTAAAATGTATTATAAGATGAGCAGATGGAAGCTCTTTCATCAGCGTGGTGATATTTGTGCGCATATTGAGAGAAGTCAATGCGTATATTTGTTGTGACGACAACATTTCTCCGTATACCAAGTGTAGGTTCCAAGGAGTGTAATTTATCATTCATTTGTAGATTCTATAGTCTTTTACATCTATTATAAATCACTACTTTGAAAAAAGGTTTTAATACCAAATTGAGTGAAATCAAGTAAAATTTTGTTAATAATTTTAATGCGTTATTTTATGTATTTGCAGTAGAACATACTAGCACTTAAAAATTATAATAAAAATATGTTTTTCATTAGTCTCGTTTAACTTATTTTAACTCATTTATACAACGTACTTAACAATTACATGTATGTTTTATACTTTCCATATTATTATTGTCAAATATTTGTAAATAATGAAAAGCGGCTAAATGAAGAAAACATTATTACCAATCTTTGTTTCGTTTTATTTCTATTAATTCTGCAATTCAATGCTCGAATCAGATTCGTTATCAGATTGGAAATGATCTATCCACTTACCTTTTATTCTGTGATTTTTGAGAGATAGTGCTATTTGCATTTTTAATATTATAGTGTTGAATTACAAATCACTACATAAAAGCATCATGTAAAGATAACAATAGACTTTGTTCTAATTTTTTTGGATCTAATTGAAGACTCTGCATTTAAATGATTATTTCAAATATTGGCGGAGGAAAGATTAAGAAGGTAAAGCAGTAACTCTCATTCAGGTTGTTCTTTATTCATTCTTTTACTTATTCATTTTTTGTTTAATTATATGGCTGATGGTCATGGTTTCAAAAAAAAGTTACGTTTGAAATCCGATACCATTAAAAAATGCATGTTAATTCTGATTTCAAGGATGAATTTCCTTCCCAACATAAGCTTGGAAAGATGATTCATGGTATGGTGTATGAAATTTGGAGAAAAGGATGCCAGCTTGGGTATCACACCCTGCAGTTTGAAAGGGATTGAGATTACGAGATCTGTCCCAAAATGTTTTTTCCTAGCGAGACATTAATCATCTGACTACGACTCAAAATTATGAGATCTTTAAATAGCTAAATAGCTGCTTCTAAGTGGGACATTAATATAATGAAAGATCTCAATCAGATCTTCTTCTCGCTGCAAAAAAAAAAAAAAATGGCACAAAGAGCAGTAGATTGTTTTAATAGTAATTTTTTGAAATTTCTTATGATATAAATAAAGAGTCATCATTTTAACAAATGATTATTTTTCGGTAAAAATAGAGAACGCAATAGTTAAGGTAATTCGACAATGATCCATTTCAGCTTTCCTTTAGACGAATGTTAATTATTTCAACTAATCACGGTCTCATACAGCAGATAATCACCGATATTCATTCTTGTTAATTTCATCAACCCCCCCTCTTCCGCCCCTTCATAATTTCGAAGCCAGTGACACTTTAGCCCTCTCTGCAAATGCGAAGTGACGTTAACAAATCGGCAGCGGAGGGCCAACCTGCAAGGGACCTATTCATCGACACAATTTCCGGCCGCCTGCAACTCGATCCCGGCCCTTCCTTGGCAAAAGGTAATCGTATTACTCTGTCACTAATTAGAAGTGCTCTTTTCTCCAAGTGCAAATAAAGTTTCGCTAATCTGAGAAAGATTGCTTTGACAAGACAGCTGTTCTTGATTGGAGAATCAACTTATCCCCTAATTAATTATTCGCCGCCGTAGAGCAGAGGCTCCGATTTCTTAATAGAAAATTTCAGGCGTTGCGAATTCACTCGCAGAAAGGCCTGATTAGTTTGGAGGGTAATTAGCTCAAAAGGGATTAAAGGTTTAAAGACGGAAACGGTTTCCACAAATGTCTTCTCCTTGGAAAATTATGATTTTCTATAGATTATTTGAGTAAAAAAGATACAGAATGGAATTATTCGTCCGAGTGAGAAGATTATCTCTAGGAAAAACGGAAACTACTACTATTGGAGGCAGTTTCAAATTTCGTTAGTGACGACAGATGGAGGTAAAGGAAACCTGTTGAAAAGGAGATCAAACAGAATTCTGAAACGGATGATGGCAGAATTCACCAATTTTGAAATTGAACGAGCTGGATTAAGCAGAGTAATTTACATTATTAGAAGCAAATGGGAAAATTTTTATTCTTAATAGAGAGAATAATGTAATTTATTTTCGCCAAGCCATACGATCTCCAAGCAATAGAAAATTTGCTCACTCCTCATCCAAACTTCAAATGTTTTTTAAATTCAAGGCAAAATTAATTAATTTGAATTTAATTGATTAATATGAATTTAATTAATTTTGATTTAATTGATTAATTTGAATTTTAATGGTTCTAATTTTAATTGATTGATTTGAATTTAATTGATAAATATGAATTTAATTGGTTTTGATTTTAATTGGTTTTGATTTTAATTGATTAATTTGAACTTAATTGACTATTTTGAGTTTAATTGATTTTGATTTAATTGATTAAGTTTAATTGTTTTTGATTTAATTGCTTAATTAAATTTAATTGATTTTGAATGAATTGATTAATTTGAATTTAATTGATTTGATTTAATTGATTAATTTTAATTTAATTCATTTTAATTTTTAAATAACATATAAAATGTTAGACTGAAATAACAAAGCATATAATTCCTGCCTTCAAAAGAATTAGTTTCAATTTCTTGCAAATAATATGTATATGTATATACCTTTGAAAAAATTAATTAAAAAATAAATAATTTAAATTTAAATTTAAAATTTGTTTTCAAAAAAATTTGTCAAAAAAGTTTTTTGTGAAAAATAATTATACATTTTTTTACAACACATTCTAAAAATTTAGATACAAAGTTTAACAGGACAGATAAATGGCAAATCAGGCATCAAACTGTCGAAAGAAAAAGAAAATTCGACTTTGAAAACATAAAAAAAGTGTTAATAATGATGTTTAAAATTTCAATAATACTGGATTTAATTTGAATATGATTAAGTGCATGACCTTAATAGATCAAATAAAACCACACAATCAGATAACTTGGCAATATTCAAAATAAAACTTGAAATTTTGGACCACCAAAGTATCTAGGCAGTTGCCGACTGTTCAATTTTAATAATCTAGCTCTGAATTTTTGATTCTATTAAACTGTGTAAAAATCATATCTTCAAAAGAGAAAGGTGTGCTTAAATTTTTCTTTTTCACTTACGAACATGATTTAGTTTAATTAAGATTGCTTACCCCCTCCCCCCATGGTTTCAAGATACATGAAGGTGAATATGATATTATCATTATAATTTTGAACTGTGAACAGATGACGAGGAAGACCCCTGAACTACCCAGTTATGCATATCCATCGCATCAATTGACGGAAGGAACACTTATAAATTAGAAACAATACCTATACTATTGGACTATAATTTTAAAAGATTGTTTGTTGGATAAATGTTTTAGAAGCTACAGGAGTGCTGTTGAGAGCAGATAATGTAATTTTCAACCATGATCAGATGACAAGGACTGCGTTTGTATCAGAATGTCCACTCTTTAAATTTACATGCAGTCAAAGTAAAGATGTTTGACGTTCGATGATTGATAAATCTTTCAAATTCTAGGAATTGCTTTGATTCTCAACAAATTTTCTTATGAGTAAATTCAAGTTTACACAATTAAAAAAAATAATAATAAAAGCAAAATTTGAAAAGGTGAATTTTTGAATAGTAACATTATTAACTGACTATTGTATTAAGATTTGAATCTTTGCAAAATGAGTCCATTTCTAATAAAAAAATGTTCTTTCTCATGCCTAAGACGTTTTTAAACTTGTAGTGGAGTAAAGATCATTATACGAAATCATTCTGAACAGTATAAAAATGGTATTTTCAAACTATCAAAAATCATTAAAAGAATTTTTTTATATTTTGTAAAAGTGGTAATCACATGAAAGAAATGTTATTTGAAATACGCTAAGAAAAATGAAAAGTAACGGAAAACCAAAGATGCGAATAAAATATTGAAAAAGAAATTAAATGAGATTGAGTTTCTATTCGTAAAAATCGCAACATAAAAATGTTTCCGAATTGTTTCGTCTATTTTGATATTAATTTCAAAAGCAAAAAAAATTATTATTTATTACAATGAAAACGTGTATACAAAAGATACATTTAATATAGTTTCAAAGTGCATGTGTATAAAATAATAAAAAGAACTGTTGGAAAATACACTTAAATACTTAATCGTGCATCGGATTATCGTTTCTAAGACTTTTAAGCTGATTAAATTCTGTGCCAATCCCAGAAAGAAAGATATTATCTGATTGGATAAAAAAAAGTGTCAAGAGGTTTAGTTAACTTAAAAAATAATACGAAAAAGAAATGATGTCATTGGAAAACTAATATTTTTAATGTAGTGTACAAATAATTTTTTTTGTGATACTACGCTTTATATTGAATAAAAACGTTAAAATTAGTTATTTTAATTAAAAAATCTACTTAAATTTTGTAATACCTTTCCTTAGTAAGCACTTACTAGCTAAGAGGCAAATACGTGTCAAATTTAGAATCTTACTCTGTCCTATAGGGGTTTTACATGATTTCTAATCTTGCATATCGCATGCTTGTTTTAAAACATTATCATGTTGGAAAATGCGAGTATATTCAGGTTTAGATAAATACAATAAATAACAATAACGAATTTTAAGAAGATGCCAATTAATTATTAAGAACATAAATTTAATTACTGTATTAAGATTTGAATCTTATTGAAATGAGAGCATCTCCCCATTCAATAAAAGTTTACGTTACTCTAATTACCGCAGTTTACAGATAATAGGTTTGTTTATAAGAAATAGCATGTTAATAAAATAATCGATTTCAAATTCAAAGGGATAAACTTGTATTAAGCCTCGTCACAAAAAAAAAAGGATTTTTAGCAGTTGATTCTATAACCAATCTTCGGATAACGTAATACAAATTCACCCACAAGAGTAATACATTCATCTAAAAATCAAATATTTAAATAATTCTTCCGTTTTACATAACAACATTAATTCTTTATAAGAAATAAAAATAATGTTTTTTATTGGTATTATCGCATCATAAATAAAGATATTTAAACTGCAAAAAACAATGGAAAGAACACAATTTTGACGGATAAATTTCGCCTAATAGCATTAAATAAACGGAAAATCAACGCACCAACTTAGCAGCATAACAAAAAATGTTTATCTAGTGTGATAAATATGTACTTGTGTTATGTCAGTTAATTTATTTCCTTATCTAAATCATTTATATCGATTCAGTGTTCGGAATTTAAAGGGTGTCCCAACTTTCTTATTACCTTTTTCGCATAGGTTTCATCCATTTTGAAGACGCAAGTTTTTAGTTCAAATTCGATTTTCAAATTTTAATAATTTTGTAAACTATATGAAAATGAGAACTCGGAAAAATTTAAAAATCAATTCCATTTTTTAGTTCAAATTAATTATAAAAAAGTTATCAGGACGCAAAATTTAAAAATATTTTCGTTTTTCTAATTTTAATTAACCTTTTCGATCGAAAGATAATTCGAGGCATAATTATTCACTTAATACAGGGACATGTTTATCACACCAAAATATAAATACATGCAAATGTTTTAAGTTGAGTTTCCCTGAAAAATGAATTTCATCTTTTTAACATTCTGTAGGCACTTTTAACATTTAAAATTAAAAAAAAAATAAAACGTCAAAATGATGCACCGTCTTGAAGGTGACTGAGAGGCACCATCCGAGTGCAAAGGGCTAAGATGTTTTTTATTTAATATTTCACTATTATATATTTTTTAAAGTTATAACAGCGAATAATATAAGAAAGTTTTATGAAATATAAACATGTTTTATAAGTTATTGATAACTGTTTTTCAATGTTACATATACAACATCGATTTTAACCCTGTAATTCCGACTATAGTTCTTTCATTTGTACTATTTCAAAAATATTACATGCAATATATTTATAATTCTCAATAAAATTTTTAATTTAAAATTTTAGATATTCATAAGAGAAGAAATAAATGGTATTAAATTTTTGAGAAATAAATAAATACTTATTAACTAAGAAACACAGAAAATATTATATCATATATTAGAAAATATTATTTTGAAATCATTAAATTTGTATTTAGAATAGCTGAGACATAACTCCTGAAAACATTAATAAAAATACTCTGCTTTAAAATTTGATTATGTGAATTAATTTTTAATAAACTGTTCATTTACGATGACTATTGTACAATTTATTTATTTCAAATTCTAATTAAAGTTTTCAAAACAATGCGGAAAAATTTTAAAACGAGATTGGTAATATGATTAATTTCTATTTAAATTATTATTTTAGTCTTTTCGGAAGACTATGTTTAATACTGTTTAGTATGCTATAGTTAAAATCTAAATTTTTATTTTTGCTTCATCTGTTTGGAAAAGTACGGTTAATATTGACTTGTTAGATTCAGGCAAAACATTTTAAACTAGGGAAGGTACAAAATTTTGGGATTTTCAAACACTTAATTTGTCAGGTTTTTCATTATTTAAAAACAAACTCTTCTATAAAATTGCATTTCTTTACAATTTTATCAAAAACTTATTAAATAGATTCTTTAAACATTAGTTAAGGTTTTATTTCTCTATTTCTTTCTGTAAACATTAATGGCAGGTTGAAATTCCTTTTTTTTTCAACTGAAAAAAAATTACAATGAAACAAAAATTTAAGCATTCCAAATCTTTATAAAATTGAATTTTACTTATTTATATTAGTTTTGAGTTAATATTTTCCACAGTGGTAAAAAATGTTCAGAACCTCATTAAAAACATTTGCCACTTACGTAAATAAAAGCTCAAAATGAATAATGTCAACTAACGCAGCCAAGAAAAAGTTTGATTACAGTGTCAGTTATGATTACAGTTAGCATATCGTTTCCTCACTTTGACTTAACCCACAATTCCGGAGAAGGAGGCGATCCAGTAACGAAAGTAATTTTCTGCTTTGATAAACACAATGTTAGAGGTCACAACATTTGACAATTCGAGCATATCAAGAAATGAGAAATGAGTGTCACATATTTTAAGAAAGACCGTCTGGGACAGTATGCATAAATTCTTTGTAGGAATGAAAGATCCTTTTTATTCTAAGTAAAGTCACAATGTAGAGGTTTAAAAACAGCTATTTTATTTGAATTATTTTAGTAACCTTTGTCATTGTTTCGAATCATTTCTTGGAAAAATGGAATTGGAAATTTCCAGGAAACATCGTATTGATGTTTGTGTATTTAGTTTAGTAGCTGGTTATTTATATTAACAATTTTTCTGGGTCACGGTGACCTGGTGGTAAGGTCTCGGTTTGTGAACTGTAGGGTTTAAGGTTCGAAACACGATTCCACCGAAGAAGGAGGTCAGTTGCACGTTAAATCCATCAGGGCAAGAAGTCCTCCATCTAGTGTGGTGTGGAAAGGAAGTTCCAATTCAAGTGTCGTGCTCGTCATCTGACCGCGGTTCAAAATTACGAGGTCAATCCCAAAATTGCCCAACGGGACTTTAATAAAACTTAAAAAAAGCACAGTTTTTCTTTGAACATAATAAAATTAGGGGTATTTCGTCATCATGGAGATTAGAAGTGCTGCAAAAATATTTATCAAGAAATTGTATTTTTTTTAAAAAAATGTTACTTTATCTAAAAGCACCCTAAAAAAATCTTATTATTAGATGTAAACTTTATTGTTAACAAGTATCGTAATACCTATTACCTCCATTAAATGTTCTTTTCCAGAATTTTCGTGCTTTTTTTAAAAATTCATACATTTATTCCAATTTTCTTCATGCCACTGGATACGATTCTTCTTCATATTATTGATGTGTGAAGAAGAATCATTCCTGCCATCAACAGTTCAATCATCATCTTCATCAAAAAGTAAGCACGGAAAATAAAATGAAGTTTTTTTTTTTTTTTTTAAATTTACAGATATACAGCCAAACACGATTAGAATAGATTTCATTGTGAAATTTTCTCCTGGTAATGGAGTTAATCTGTTTGGAGACAGACTTCCGAACATTGATCAAATCCAGCATAGAACAAACTGCATTTTTTACATTAAATTTCACGTTTGATGATAACTAAGAAAATATTATTTTTTGAAGATTTTGCAACGTTTATATTTTATTTTTAATAAACAATCAATAATAACTGATTCTACTTTAAGAATTTTCATCTGAATAAATGTTGAAATTAGTGTTGAATTAGTTAGTACTTTGATGTTGAAATTAGTGTGGCTCTTACATGGCGTACTATGCGTTTTGTCAAAGAAATAAGAGAAATATAAATATGTATGATCTACTATTATAATTTTGAATGTATTTCTTTGATTTGTATATAATATTTAGCTAAACATCCTCCCGAATTAATAAAAAATATTTCATTGATTGCGTTTCAAAATCATTAGAAATTGAAGAATAAAGGAAAAAAAGAACTGCGAAATATTGATTGTATCAATGGAGTATAATGGAGTTGTATCAATGGAGTTATTCATTTTTTCTTATCCATTTTTATACTGTGATCTTGTGTTGCATTTTAAATGCTGGATGAAAGTAAGGATGATTAAAATCTTGCTAATATATTGTTACTCGTTACTTTAATCTCGAAATTTGGGAATTTAATATAGTATAAAAAATTAATGTTAGTTGATTCTCTAATAAATACAAGTGGTTCTCCGCAATGATTTATGCAATACAGCACTGTCTTTTATTTTCTTCTTATAACAGACTGCATTCTTTAAACGTAACTAGGGGGCTAGGAGTAAGTGCTGAAAATCCCCCAAAGTTCACAGAAAAGTAGCAAGTCAGAATATCTTATGATTTCCGAAAATGGTGACAAAATATATAACGTTTTATGTTCCGATAATCTAATGAAAGAAGCCAAATATGAATTTGGTACGGAGTTTAAATTTTAAGATAAGATAAACAATTTTGATTACACGATCACATACTATATTTCAAATATCTTTCTGGAATTATCGCATTAATATACACCGATCGTCACTGATGGTCGTCCGGTTCCCAATTTTGATCTAAAATTTAATGCAAATCTACATTTTTGATGATAAAACTATGAAACATATTTTATCCGCCTGTCTTTCACAAATTTGAGTTATCCATTTCACATGCCCAGAGTAGGCTGGCAAATTGATTTTGATTATTATTATTATTTTATTCACTTATAAATATGATTCCTGGAATATAAAACGGGCGAGGTCTAAAACGAAATGAGTCATGATGATCTCGCAGTTCAATTTTCTTTAATGTTTACATTCCTTTCTCTTTATATACTTTGCATACGATAAAGTAAAAATGAATTTGATCTATAATTTTAATCTTTTTGTAACGATAGTAATTTTAGATTTCGGGGTGTTACATAAATATTTTCAATTTTTCATAATAGTTATGCGATTTGAAATGCAGTGAAATGTAAAAAAAAACTATAACAAGCGAGTTCTAAAATGAATGATTCCTGATAATTTCGCGGTCGAATTTCTTTAATGATTGCATTCCTTTCTCTTTGTATAATTTGCATACGAGAAAGTAAAAATGAATTTTGTATATAATTTACAAAATCAATAATCTTTTTGAAAAGACAGTCATGTTAGGTTTCTAAGTGTTGCATAAATATTTTCAATTTATCATAGTAGCTAAGAGATTTGAAATACTATGAAACGTAAGAAGGAAATACTTGAAACATACATAAGAAACGTAAGTACAGGAGTGTCAATAGATACAAATCTGTATGTTTTTATGATTAGATTGTCACTTTTCAATGCAAGTATCCGTTGTTTTGAAACACATTAAACTGTACACAAAGAACATAAATAGGCGAGTATCACAACCAATGGATACAAATTCGAAAACTTTTATGACCACATATTTTCTTTTCACTATAAACATTCGCTTCAAGTTGTTGAGACAAGTGAAAAGTTTTGTGCAATTTGGTAGGAAGATATTTAATAGAGAGAAAAATAAAGAAATAAAGCATTGCATACTTTGATTATAAGATTAATAATATTAATATTTACATAAATTATGTAGTAGCCATTGATGGATCGCCTTCTTGGCAGTATAATAATTTTTCTCAAAAAATAATTACAAACGGTTTAAAAACGCACACAAAGAAACATATCAATGCAGTATTAAAAAAAATTCTCTAAATTACAGTTAACTCATTTTCTAGAAGCACATATATAATGAAAATAAGTGTAGAAAAAAATATTTAAAAAGCCAACCATTAACAACGCCAGTAAAGAACAAACAGCATCAGAAGTTCTTAAGAAGAAAAAAAAATCAAAAGGCAAGCAAAACAGTAATAGGGTAAACAAAGCAAAATGGTCAGAAAAACGTTTCCTTTTAATGGACTTCTACTACTCACATTATAAAACAAAACGAAAGAAAGAAAAGAAAGGGAGGAAGAGGAAGGAAAAAAAAATAAAACTAATCCGGAGTAAAAATAAAAACCTCACTCACAAAACAACAGAAAATCCGACCGCAAGAGGCCGACCATCCAAGTTAAGAAAGAGTTTTGTGTGCCAACTGCCAGAAGTGGGAGGGGTGGTGGAGAAATGGCCACATTACTTTGCTCCAGTAAGCTACAGAAAAGACACAAACTCTCCCTTTCCCTGAAAAGGGGGAAAAGGTAAAAAACAAATCACATTTTTGATGAATTGTCCACAGTTAACCCTTTGCGTGCCAGCATCCATTATCGCCGTCTGACCTGTATTTGCGTGTGGACAGACACCCCCCTCCGTTTCCTTCAGATCTATCTTCAAGTCCAATGGGGTCCACCTTCACATATTTGGAGGAACCAGTCACGTTCTGTGGATGCGCCATTTTTTATTTTTAGTTTTACGCGTCTCTCCCCCCCCCCCTTTTCATTCGGAACTAATTCGTCTTCTTCCAAGTGGATAGTTGTATTTTAACGAACAAGGACGAGCGGACAAACGATTTTATTGGAAAATTCCGTCTGTGTGTGTGCTGGTTAATTAATGCATTTGGATGGAAAGAATGGTTTGAAGGATCGGTAATCACAGAGAGAACTCGATTTTAGGAAATTCCTCTCAAAAGGTGGTTTACACCCCCGTGTTGGCAGAAATCGATATGGCCACACAAACACTTCATTATACCTGAAAAGGGAGTCGTTGAATTTTACTTTGATGTGGAGTTTGAGGGGGAATAAAGTGTCGATTTGCTTTTGTAAAGGGTGCGCTGGTGAAATGCGATACATAATAAAAGGAAGTGCTTCTTAGCCGCTGCTGTGTTGTCGATCCAAGATTTGTGCTTTTGTGCCCGGCTTGATGCGGCGCTGTTTTTCCAGTTTTGTGAGGCTGATTGTTTGTTAAGTGGAAAAGGTTTGCTAATTGATTAATTGTTTGATGTAAGTGGAGTAAATAAAAGGAAATGGAATGCTGCAAAAAGAAATATTGGAGAAGAATGTTCTCTCCGGCCCATTTATGCAGGAGTATTGTGCAACTTTAAGAATGGATGAAGTTGTTATTCATTTAACTAAATTGAACTAATAAGACAATTTATTTTTATTTTTTTCTCAATGAGAAACTGTATTCGTTTTAGAATGCATTTTCTTTTAAATTTATTTGGGCATGCGAAAAATTCTGTAATAAATAAATTAATTCATTGAGATTTATGACAAAAAGAAAAAAAGTGAGATTTTTTCACATAAGTCAAAGTATCTATTTTAGAATACTCAGAATTACTAACTAACAAAAGTATTTATTTATGAAAAACATTTTTTATTTTAAAATGTACTTTAATTAAAATTAGGAAAAAGCAAATCAGTTATCGACAGATTTATAATTTTACTGTAAAAAAAGATTAGTTTTAGTTAAGTTGATTGCCTAGTATATTTCAAAATAAAACATTGGTTGAAATAAGTATATCTTTTTGCAACTCATCTATTTGAAATTTTGAAATATGTAGTTTTTTTTCTTTTATCACATATGAAATATACAAAGAGAAAATATCGTAATCGTGACAAATTTCACTTCGAAGATTTTAATGAATCTCCCTGTTTTGAATCATCCTGTCCAAAAGACACAGTTTTGAATTTATATCTATCTATTTGTCTTTCCAACTTTGAATTGAAGAAAGGAATTTAGCTAAATGGATGAAATTTGGCATATAGGATCTCTAATTCTTTGTGCTACCGACTGCATGTTGACTCTGTCGTAGCGCAAGAAAATGCTAGAAACGAGTGTAGAGAAAGAATGATATTGGAGAATTGTTTCGAATATCCTTTCTTGTGGCAAGATCCAAGCTGTAACAAATCATATTAACAAATATCTAAGATATCTTCAAAACCCGTCAACAGCTAAGATAAAAATGTCAATTATCAAAATCAGCTTAAATTCTTTCCTCGTAACTGCAATATCTCAATGTTAATGATCAATTTATATTTTTTTCAATTTTTTTTCTTTTTCTTTTTCACTTGCATCTTGTGTTCATTCAATAGGTTAGATAACTCGGTGTTATAGGTACCAGGGGCGCAAGAGGGCATTATGTTATGTAGCAGTTTCTATCACATTTTAGACTAAAGTTTAGTCCATTTTAGTTCATTTTAACTGCTCCTCGAGGACCAGTTGCGGACTAATGATTAATATATCTTGAAATGATCATTGATTGGAATTAAATAATGAAATTTAAAGCTTCAAACTTCCATCAATAATTATTAGCAAACCTTTCCCGATATGGCTATAGAAAATTTCAAAAATCATCTAAAATGGCATTATTGTAAGCTTTATTATTCAATCAATTTTAATCACAGGAGTGGGGAACCATTTTGTTTTATTTTGCAGGTTAGTGTTTTAGGAATATTTTATTCAATATGACAATCCCCAGGGGGCACCTCGTAATTGAAGATGAGAAACTGGAGGTTCGTTGTCACCACCCTGATGGATACAGAAAAAGATGGGGGTCTGACTACTCCCATCGATGAAGGAATATACTTCGCAAGAGAAGGGTTGTGCCGTGGCCGATGATGGCCCTCAGCCACAATTCCCGCCAATGTCGCTGTTGCGGCGATCTAGTCTTTCAGATCTTTTCCTATGCCTTCTGTCGGGAAGGAATAATCAGTTTAAGGTTACTAAATACGACAAATAAAACCCGGAGACTATATATATTTTTTATTTCGATATTTTTTTCACATTACATTTATTTATTCCAACGAAATGAAATATAATTCTTTTCGCATTTAAAAATATTTTTGCAACTAGAAGTATTTGCCTATTCCTTCGAGTTTAGAAATTAGTTAACAGACTATGATAAAAAAAAGTACTGTCAATATATTCTTTCTAAAATTACATATTTATTAACAGTACTTAAATTTTTAAAGCTATAAAGGTCCAAAATAAAAGAAATAAGCACACTTTAAAAGCACAATTTCAGCTTTTGACTCAAGCTCAATCTATCCCATCATAGAAAATGACACACAGCAAATCCTTATGCCCAACAAATTAATCTCCCTTTTAAAAACTTTATTACTTTGGACACTTTTCTGTTAGTTTCCCTATAGATTGTTTTCCAACATCTCCAATCCAGATATACCACGACCTTCTGATCGGTAATTAAATATTCCAGTGGAAGAAAAATCGGGTTTCAAGTTGCTGTTGCGCATTGCTTTTAGTGTTAAAATAATTGCCAGGAGTTGTACTTAATTTCGGTGACCAATCTCTTCGCTGTAGAGAGAAATGGTTGAACAAAAAAGAATCGCCTTATCTCTGTTGAGGCAGGAAATACTCCTCCCATTTGGAATAACGAATTGAACAGAACAATTCCAGACGAGCCTGGGAGATCTTTGGACCGAAGCCAGGAAAGAAGGGGGGCTTGATTTTAATCTTTCGGGATCCCCTGCCATTGCTTTTACTTTTAGATGTCTGCGCAATAAATAAAATCTGCCACGCCATTGTGTAATTGGTTGTATATTGGTGCCGTTCCCGACAGATACGGATGAACCGCAGAAGAATTGTGAGGATGTATTAATTAAGTAGTTTAGTTTAAACTCAACCCATCTGTTTTACGCGGGGTAAATTTTCCTTAAAGTTTTTATTTTAAGTGTTTATTGTATTTTTACGGATTTTCCCTCACCGCCGGGTATTTTTTGATAGTGGGTGTATGGTCTGAAAACACAATCAGCAGGTGATAGCAGAAAACAACGACGACGTTTATTTACACGAAGACGACAAATATTTACAGCCGAGACGAACACAGGACAGCACACAGTAGCACACTACAGTATACATTAGCCCACAAGTAGTAATCGTCCACAGCACACGAAGCGGCCAGACAGAATCCAGCAGGGGAGGGGTTCCTTGGAGCTTCGCTCTATGGTCTCTCCAACGGCTGAACTTCTCACTGTCTCTTCTCGCTTTAGCTGCCGATTCACTTCTACTCACAACTGCCTATCACACAAAAGACACAACGCTGCTTCCACAGTAGACAACAGGATTCGGCACACATCAGTTCAGCTCTCGCTCCACGCAACGCTGACACTCCCCTGTTTCTTCGGTATCCTCTCGAAGACTCGGTTAATTGTCGACGACTCCGACTACAATTCACGACGACACATAACTTGAGAGTGCCGGTCTTTTATAGTTCCCGGGAGGTGGGCCTAGAATCTTCTAGACCAACCAGGCATATATCGATTCCTAATGTACGGATCGACAAAATTCTCGAATTTTCGAGCATTATCCATTTTGTCGCCAAAGTTGCCAAATTCGTCGCCAAATGATTGCCAAGTTTGTTGCCAAGCTTTGGGATTACTGGCTCGGCATCCGAAAGCATCCAATACAGATGACTGTATATCAATCTTTCTTATGAGGACACTATTCGTGCTGGAAAGCAAAATGACACGTTTGTAACAGTATTCATTCAATTAATAGCCAAACAAACATTTAGGCTTTAATTGAATGAAGAGGTCCGTCAACGCGAAATATAATAAAAGCGATTTTAAACCAGCGGGAATAGTCTCCCTTAAAACTTTCTAGCATACTCTCATGCCAAAGAATGCCTTACAAGACATTAGTTTACAATAATTACGAAATATGAACTTTTGGCATGAATTTATCATTTGTACTGAATCTATCGTGTCAACCATGACGAGTTATTTGGCGATTAATCCCTGGCATGCATTTAATAGTATCAGAAGATGAAATTTGTGTTTTAGACATATTTTGCATCCGATTGAAACCAAACTTTCACACAAATCTGCAATTGTAGTCACAAAGTCCTATACAAAATTTTATACATTTAAATCATTGCCTTTTTGAATTATCATGTTTACATGTTTCCGAAAATATAGATCGACAGACTGTCAACTCGTAATTGGATTTGGTTTAAAATTTGATATATGTTCTAGATTATAGATTTTAAATCTGTATATCTAATTTTATCTATCTAGATCTCTTTGTTTTGCAGTTATTGTGATATCTTGTATGTGAAGAGGCGGACAGAAAAGCTTCTTTTGAGCATATCTTTAAAGATATTTGATCGAAATTTAAAAATATGATGTAAAGACAGTATACCGAATTGAGTTATCTTTGTCACAGACAGACAGACGGACATTTTCTAAAAATGTGTTTTTCGAACTTATGGAGATCTAAAACTTAGAGATTTGTAAAAATCTCGAGTTTGAATATTTTGACGATTACTGTGCTTTATAAAAAGTTAAATCGTTGCGCGAAAACGATATCGTCTTCAGACAATGTCCAATTTTCCAAACCTGGTGACATAGTTTTGACACAACATTCCCTTTATTCAGTTTATTTTTAGTTTAAATAAATTTTTAATACATAGGTGGGCGCGTTCTTTATATCTAGCAGAAACGCATTGTAGAGAGTTTAAGATATTTAAAGCTACTAAAACAGTACTACTGCTTCAGTGTAGCTACTAAAATTTTCTACTCCAAATAAATTTGAGAACAGCGACACCTATTGCCATAAACTTGGTTTACTTAGTTTTAGTTCTATTAACGTCCCATTTAAAGCTGCCCTAGGCCTATTTTGGGACGGACCTCGTAATTTTGAACCGCGGTCAGATGACGAGGATGACACCTGAGCTCCACACAACGAGGGAGGACGTTTGGCCCTGACGGATTTCACGTGCAACAGAACCCCTTACACGATGGTTCTTCGGTGGAATCAGGTCTCCAACCTGAAACCCTACGGCTCACGAGCCGAGACCTTACCACCAGGCCACCGCGACCCTAAACTTGGTTTACAAGTAGAGAAAAGTGACCATGCACTGTACTGTGAGGTGAGATTGGATACAGTGCTACCTGATGTCACACAATGAAGTTAGCGCTCATATTTCGAAAACTGTACAAGATACGAGAACAAATTACGAAGTTGTTAAGCGTCAATGTCTTAACGCGAAAAGTTATTTTGAGGATAAAAATTCTAGGATTAAAATATTTAAAATCTACAATTATTTGATCGTCGTTTCTAAAATTCTTATACTAAAAAGGCGTTGGGAATAGAACATTTAGTTATTAGCAGATACTTTTTTTGATTTTCGAAAATCTCTACATCATCGGGTTGATGTTCATCGTTCAAAAGATAATTTTTTCTTTTGCTAGCGCGAGTTGTTACATCAAAGATTTGTAAAATAGCTCTCATATAAATGTTAGTTTTACACACTTTGTTCTTAACATTTTTGCGTTCATAGTATCATTCCATACTAAATCGAAGACGCTCTACAATGTTGTAGCTAACTTTTCCCGCATCTTACACCGCTTTCGAGATAGAAGCACTAACTCAGCTGTTTGCAGCCATGTGGGGCTATAACCGATCTCTCCGTGCAGTACATGGTCACTTTACTATATAAGACACCAAGTATATGGCGATATTTGTCATCATTATATTAATGTGAGATGGAAGAGATTTAGTGGAGCCCTGTATATTTATTGTCTTTCCGTGCCGGAAAAGAAATATGATAATTATTAAGAAGACTTACCATCATACGCCACTTGTAACGTACAGACAATTCGAATACTTCACGTTAATTCAACGTATTTTTATAGAATATTTAAATTTCAGTTACATATCCACATTAGCTTTATATATTTATAAAAAAAGGTACTTTTTTAGGCACTCTAAAAATTTACCTTCAGCTCTAGCTTAATGTTAACACAATGTATTTTTACAGAATGTTCAGCTTTCAACTATTTTGCTTCATTCATTTTTCAAGCACTCAATTTTCAGGTACACCTTTGATATCAGACCAAGGCATTTTTTAAAGAAGTTCAAGCTATTCCTACAAAATAATTTCAATATATATATATATATATATATAGTAGGGTATCCAGTTTTCAAAATACAGTTTTTATAGATTTTGAAGGGTCTTGATTAACGAATATGCTGCTCAACTACATATTCGCAAACTGAATTTATTTTATAACTTCGAACATATTTTATAAATAGTTGTTTACCAATTTAAATTCGATACAATGCATTGTTGCAACATAAGATAATTCAATCTATGACAAATAAAAAGATTATGAAGCATTAACTATAATTACCTTCCCTTCCATTATTCAATCAGAAACAAGTTACCGCAACAAAATCATTGTCGTTCCCAAACACTCCAAGAATATATATGCTCATCACTGGAACATGAGTTGTTCCCCTGTCTGTACCAAACGAACATAGCAAAAAAAAAAAAAAAAAAAAAAAAAAAAATACAAATATGGTAATTTAACTTTCTATGCGTGAATAAATACCCACAATGCTTCTTCGGCATATATCGATTACCCCAACCAAATCATTGTCGTTACCAAACACTCCACGAATATGTACACTCATCATTGAGACGCGAGTTGTAACCCTGTCTATATCAAACAAGCATAGAAAAAAAATGCGGTAATTTAATTCTCTATGCGTGAATGAATACCCACAATGCTTCTTTGATATGCATCGATTACCGCAACCAAATCATTGTCGTTACCAAACACTCCACGAATATGTACACTTATCACTGAGACGTGAGTTGTAACCCTGTCTATATCAAACAAGCATAGCAAAAAAAAAAAAATGTGGTAATTTAACTGTCTATGGGTGAATAAATACCCACAGTGCTTCTTGGACATGCACAGATTACCGCAACCAATTTATTGTCGTTCCGAAACACTCCTCGAAGATATGCACTCATCACTAAAACGTGAATTCTAACTCTTCTATACCAAACGAGCATGACAAAAAAAATGACATATATGTGGTAACTTAATTCTCCATGCGTGATAAAATACCCACAATGCTTCTTGGATATACACAGATTACCGCAATCACATTATTGTCGTTCCCAAACACTCCATGAATATGTACACTCATCACTGAATTGTGAGTTGTTATCCTGTCGATAGCAAATGAACATAGCAAAAAAAAAATGATACATATGTATTAATTTAACTCTCCATGCGTGAATAAATACCCACAATGTTTTTTGGACATGCATCGATTACCGCAACTACATTGTCGTTCCCAAACACTCCATGAATATGTACACTCATCACTGAATTGTGAGTTGTAACCCTGTCTATACCAAACGAACATAGCAAAAAAATAATACAAATGTGGTAATTTAACTCTCCATGCGTGATTAAATACCCAGAATGCTTCTTGGACATGCATCGATTTTGCAGTATCACGACTTGCAGGCAGTAAATCCTTCGGCCGTATGATGAAGAACCTCCTCGATAATGCTTCCAAATAATTTCATCCGTTCCTGCCCTGAAGAAACAGGAGGGAAATGATGAACACTCCTGTTTCAAAAGTGGGTTCTTAAAAGGGATTTCTGTTTACCAGAGAAGCTCAGATGTTAACCAATTATTGCTATAAATCAGGACTGGGCTCTGCGTTGATGCATGCCATCGCTTAAAGAGGCTATTTCGGAAATAGAAAAATGTTGGGGGAACTAATTACTTTGGTGTGGGGTTTTTTTTGGGGGGGGGAGTGGAGTATTGGGAGAAGTTATTCACGTCATCTGGATGTGGTTTCTGTGAAAATACATAAAACAAGCCAAAACCACCTCAGTAAATCTTTGTGACAATAAATAAATTTTGGCAAATGTTGTGTAAACATACGTAGATTGGTTTGCGTCATTCCGAGTGGCAAAAGTTATCAACTGAGAAGATGAACCGTCGTTTATGTAAGGAAGTAAATTTAAGAAATGAAGCAAATGGTCCTTAAGAAGTCGGTTTCTTTCATTTTCTGTTTAAATATAAATAAACACTAAATCTACGAGACAAATTTAGAATTTAAAAAGTCTAAAGTCTTTAAAGTTCTCTTCTATAGCATTTTAAACAAAATTGTTCTAATCAAAATATATTAAATCTTTTCAAATTTTTTTTTTTACATTTTTACATTTTTACTAACAAGAGTAATCAAAGACATATTGTTGTTGTTGTTGTTATTTATGGCATTTTATAAGCCCGCTGACAGATCTGTCAGCTATTTAAGCCGAGTGAGCGTCTCTTGTTTTTTCAGTAGCCCCAACTAGGGCCAAGTCAAAGACATATTAATGCTGTTATATCAAATATAATAACTCACTTGCACTTTTGTAGAATTTATTATAGAATTCATAGTGTAATATTGCAGGGTAAATATAATTTTCCTTATTCTTTTTTTTTCAATCAACCATAATTAATCATTGCAATAGATCGGGACTGGATTTTGCATTGAAGTATGCCATGGCTCAACTAGATATTTTATAAAAGGAGAAGTATTAATTTAAAGATTTTTTTAAACATTTGAGAAATTACTCACGTTACTAGGTTGCAATTCCAGTAAAAACACGTAAAATAAGTTGAAATAGCGCCAGTAAACCTTTTTGATAATAAATATGTTTTGACAAATGTTACGCATGCAAAAACAGAGCAATTGCATCCGAAATACGAATGATTTTCAATTTGCGAGTCACAAACATTTTTTACGGTTAAACTAAACCGATGTCTGCACAAGAAAATTGAATTAAATTTTGAAATAAAGTTAATGGCTCACAAAAACTCGTTTCTGTCATTTTCTACTAAAATCCAAACAATTGAATTTTGACGTTAGTGGAGATAAATTTTAAAACATGAAACTCTAGACCTTAAAAATAATCCTTTACTAAACTTTGAATCAACATATTTTCTACTTGAATATATTCAACGAATTCTGACTGTTTGTTCCTCTTGATTGTTTTTATTTTGAAAAGTTATATAAAGAATTTAAATTCGATTATATCAAAGGAAATAACTGTAAAAAACTCAAATGAAATGCTCTGAGATGTTCCTTTTACTCGTATATTTTAAATTAATTTTAATAAAATGACATTAGCATCAGAAAACGTATATCAGGAATCATCAGATTAGCATTAGACATTATTTTATATTTCTTTCTCTTTATAGGATACGGCAAATAAAGGTTTTGATCCTTTTCTCAATTTAGTGGATATGAGCAAAATTTGGAACTTTCTCTTATAAAACGATTTCCGACTGTGAGAAAGGGAGACTCACTCTACCCATTTTAAATTTATGTAAGTAAAGCTGCAGAGATGCTGTCGTTGGTTTCAATCACTCACTCAATAAGCTAAACATTTTCATAACTGAACATCATTAAAAACTAGCCACAGAAAATATAATAATAAAAGCTAATTGATAAGACAATGATGTTGTATACGAAGTAATGAATTTATGCCGGAATAGTTATTAGTTTTCGATAAAATATACATATCAACCGAATTCAAAGAAAGAAGTCTACAGACCCAATATCAATTACATCCATTATATAGAAATCATATACATTAATAATACATACATCATATACATAAATAAGTCTATGAAGTTTGAAATTAGAATGAATTTTAGGTAGAAATTAAAATAGACTTGAAACAGTAGCACAAACTTTAGACTATACAAAGCATATTTATTTAAATTAATTTTGAATAAAAAGTCAAGGAAAAAACGTCTCATACATAAATGACAGCAATACAAAAATAACAATAAATAAATTAGGTCAAAATGTGTCCCCCGAAAATATTTTATTATATTACATGAGTAGTATATTTCAGATGACATTCGAAACACATGAGTGTTTGTTTTAAATAGGTGATAATTGTGAAAAGTGTAACTTTAAACAATATTTGGTGAAAATTCTTTAACAGATTTGATAGAGTACACATCTGCTTGAATATAATTTAAGTTTTTTTAATATAATTTAACTTACAAAAATTCGGGGAAATTCAATCGCATAATAATGCAACTTTCAGAAGCGATAAAATTAAAAACATTTGATTTTAAGCGATATTTTCAAATGAATATGAAGCCATAAATAAGATAAACATTTGATTTCTCTTGTTCGATTAACGAAAACCAATAGAAAAACAAATGCCATCACAGAAAGTTGCATTATTATGCGAAACTCTGGTGAAAAACTGGTGAGGCGAACCAAAGCATGTTCTAACACGACGAATGTTTCTTAGATTAACTATTTGGTAAAGTGTAGGGTCAATTACCGAAAGCTTCCAAAACAATGACAGGGATAGAGCACGGACAGAATCAAATTGCTCTTTAATTCATTCAAATTATACAGAGGATCCTTTGCCACTTTTGAACCAGAACAAATTTAAGCTCAAGAAGTATGGGAGCTATTGGATAGTTTACCAACAGTCTACCCAGTGCTTAATGGAATAATCATTACTTTAATGTTTTTTTTATCTGGTCCAATAATAATACTGATAAAATAAAATCAATTGCTTTTTTCTTTCAAAAATTTATATTATATGTCCTCTAGGATACTCATTATTTCTTCAGCGCTTCATTTTTATTTTCAAGCATCCTTAAAGATAGTATGCTTCTTTTCTTATTGCTTCCTTTTTATTTTATCTCTTGAAAATCAAATACTTCCTTTTTTAATCGCTTCATATTCGTTTAAAAAATTAATCAGTTTTTTCCAGAAATATATTTTGTTCCCCTTATACTTTATATTAAATATCTACCAGAAAGAAATTCATCAACGTACACTGGCACAAAATATTAGCATAACCAGACATATTTCTTGAAAATCATATACATATTTTTATCGCCTTATATTCCTTTTAAAAGATCCACCAATTTTTGCCAGAAATATATGTTGTTCACCTTATGCTTTATATTAAATATCTCCCAAAACAAACTTCATCCTCCTCCCTGGCACAGAATATTCGCATAGCCAGACATACCCTTTACAAAGCCGACTTTGTCTTTGCTTCCCGTTATTGGCAAAGAGTGACGAACTCTCGAACTAGAGGTATGGTTAAATAACCACCTCCGGCAGCGTACGAAAAATTCATTCACATCTTCAAACGACATCCATCACACCTACTCCAAAGACCTATACACCCACTGGTGACGTCGACTTGTCGTGTTTTTGCAAGAGAAGAACATCCTCTCCGCTTTCAAATCTGTCCAAGATAGTAGATCAGAATAAATAAAAACATCAAAGGAAAGTGCCGATCGCTTTTTCCCTTTGCCAAGGATGCACCCAATGCACCTGTGCCAATTGCGTCAGCGTTTTTTATGGAACGTCCCTAAGTACCTTTGTGTCTGGAATCCGTTTGTTGGACGGGATTCAAGGGAGTTTGACCTTGCCCAGTGGGGAAGTTGAAACATTTCAATAAAAATGCGCTCCACAGAGGCCTGCTCATATAAAAATAGAATTTTCTTTTTGTTTTCGAATGAACGATATGCTTCGCGAGGACAAAGATCGGGAAAAGATTGTTGGCTTCGTCGGGGGCATTGGGTACGAGGCGGCCTCGATATGAAGGCTGATATGCAGTTTCGGTTGCCAAATTAATGAATAAAACACTGGAAGATATTCTTCAGAAAGAGAGTGCGATTACATAAATTTTGTTTTGCTAGATATGTGAAGCCAAAACAGCAATTTCCCACCCTTTATATCTAACGTATCCTTGATTAAATTTTTTTATATTTAATTAACTCCCTGTCGTACTCCCCTTATCTTGAAATATCTCTTCTTGCAGTTAATTTTTTATCAATCATGTCATTATTTAAAATTAGCTTAAAGTCAAATGCCGAGTTAAATTAATAGCATCTGCAGGATTTTTATGTGATTTAGCAGTTTATTCTTTCTCGTATACGTAGCATAGAGAAAATACAGTAATCGTAAAAAACTCGAACTCGAGATTTTGACGAGTTTTCACGTTTTAAACCTGTAGTGAAAGCTTATAAGACAGTTAACAGCTACACTACCCGAGAAATTGCTTTTGTATTGTGGTCATGTTACTGGGCTGCGAACCACAAAGTCTCAGGTTCTGTCCTTGAGCATCACAATCGCTACAAACCTCTCTGAGTTAAAAAAACACATTTTTGGAAAATGTCTGTCTGCCTGTCTAAGACAAAGATAATTTAACAACGCTTTGAGATAGACGGATGAAATTTGGTATACTGTCTTTACACCAAATTTTCAGATTTCTATGAAATTTTGTGTAAATTCTTTTCAGGGTCTGTCCAGCTGTTCGAATGTAGGTTAATGCGACAACTACAAAACTAAGGGATAGATAAGATTAGGTACACATATTTAACATCTATAGTGTAAACATATATCAAACTTTAAGCCAAATCCAACTACGGATTGACTATCTGATGGTTTGTACTTTCAGAGACACGTAAACACAATAATTCAAAAAGTAATAACTTAAATAAATGAAATTTGGTATGGGATTTTGTGACTATAAGTACAGTTTCATACCAACTTTTTTATTTCGATCGATTAGAAAAATATGTCTAAAACACCAATTCGATTTTCTGATTCTATTAACTGCATGCCAGTCATTGATAGCCAAAAAAATTCGCCAAGGATTACATGCTAGATTTAGTAAAAATGTTAAATTCACGCCAAAAGTTAATACTACGTAACTATTATACGCCGATGCATGATAAATATATTACAGAGTATCGAAAAAGTCTTTGGGAGAACACTCTAGCTGGTTTGTAGCAGAATTAGTTTCACATCCTAATAAAAAAGACAAACTGAGGGATGATACTAACAACACGAGATATTTTTTGGGAGCAAAACTCATAATTTTGAATCGTGATGAGATGGCAGGGTCGATAACCCCCATTTCCAAAATTCCACTCTATAACAGATATAGGACATTTGGTCCAGATATATTATATAAAAATCAGGCCCATTTATAAGGTAGTTCTTTGAAAAATCAGATTTTGTGCTGCGTACCAACCGATCTTGGAAATGAGACCTCGCCATCAAGCACTCCTCCATTATCCCAAGTTTTTAATTCCATTTGTCTAGACAAAAGGTATTTTCAGAAAATCGAAATTAATTTTAATGTAGCAAATGTATTTAAAAAATAAAAGATATTAACAAGTGTTATTTAATTTTAGATACGAATGCAAGTTAGAAATAACGATCATTGTATAGGTTGCGAATAATGCTATATAATGATTATGAAATTGGTTAATGACATCGTGTAAAAAATTCGAATATTATAGAAAAATTATTAATATGTAGAAATAAGATATATACTAAACGAATTAATAAAAATTATCCGTCAGTTCCAGGATTTATCTTTAGCTTAGTTAAATTAAATTAATGTTCTGTTTTAAACGCGGTGACTATTTTGGGCAAATTGATTTGAAACGTGTTTAAATATAAATTATTTTGCAATGAAGATGTAATATTAATCCGTTTTTCTCCATTTAAATTGAACATTGATGTAAAAGAAGGAAAATAATGTTGCTGTGACTTATGTCACTTTACAAGCCCGCTAACAGTTATCTGTCAGCGATTTCATCCGAGTGAGCGTCTCTTGTTTTTTAGTAGCGCCAACTAGGGCCAAGCGTACGATTTGGCTATTTCATGTGTCACATTCGCCTGCACAACACCTTTTTACAAGGAGGCACATTCACACGCCTCACAGATAGAACACAGAAGAACCGGGACTCGAACCTGGGACATCCAGATCAAGAAGAAAACGCTCTATTCCTATGCCAGGACGTCGGCAGGAAAATAATAACGACCTGTATCAGGTTAACCATTATTTACCATTTTTATATTACTAAAAATTCTTAATAAGATGATAGTTTGGATAGATTAGTTTTGGATATTTATTTCATCCAAATAAGAAAAGAAAAAAAAAATATTTGAGATATTAAGCACTTCCAAGAGATTTTCCTCGTCTAAATTAATTGTAAATTTAATTTACAGATTAAAATATAAAAAAAAATTCTATTTTAATTTGCGTTTGGAGTTTATAGAAATTTTCTATAAAACACTAACAATTTTTAAGAATTTATGAAATCAGTATGATGAGTATATCATATTAATATAAATCTAAACTAAAGATTTTTCATGTTTTAAAATAGAAGGAACTGATTTTAATTCTTCTTATAATTTTAATTCTAAAATTAAGAAGGCATGGCTGTATTCCAAACTATTAATATACCCTATCCACAATTGGAATTTTCTACTAAGATAATTTTTTAGAAAGCGCATGAGAATCTTACGAATGTTAATAAATCAAAATATTATTTTTCAAAATATTTTGAAAAAAAATTAAAACATTTATAAAAACGTTATTTAAATTGCTAATCTAACAGTTTTGTAAAAAAATTATCTATTGAAATTGATAATTCATTAAAGATGACAACACCAAATTTTAGATAAAAAAAATAATGAACAAGTTTTTAAGAAAATCAAACATCTCAATTCAAAATAAGAAACTTTTGGGAAATTAAAATTACGGAAAATATTTCTGAATCTTTCATGACAAATTTATGAATCTTGAAGTTGAAGGTTAAACAAATGTCAAATATTCTATCAGAAATCTATGTTTAGTATTACGGACAGTAGAATTAAATTTCTATAAATATTCCTGTACTGCACTGCGTAATGACTTTCCAATCTTAGCTCTGAAGACTAGTATCATCTAAGATATTTTGAATATTACTGCTTAAAGTTTAATGAAATATCTCGTCACCATTTTCAGTATTCTATTTATGACTTGCAAAGGAAGTTTTATAACACTATCCTTCTTCGGCTACTATTTTATTGTAGTAACCTTCCACTGAAATATAAAAGTTTTTGTAGTTTTATACATTTACATCACGTCGTAAATTGAAATGCAGACATTTTTGATGCTACGAGTAAATATATAAAAGTAAAGAAGAAATTTTATAGAAAAACTGAAAAAACGTTAGCGAATATTTCAGATTTTTACACTGGAGAACTCATACTTTTATTTTAATACTATCTATCTTGTCTTAGGTTATTTAGTTTACCGGTGGTTTTTATTGACGATTCATCTGATTTATTATTTATATCGGATTTTAATTAAATCTCTATTTTTCATGATTTTTATGATTCCTCCAATAAAGTATTTTTGAATATATTATAATATACATTAACGTTGTGTCAGTTTAATAGCCTTACACTTATTCCGTTTATTATGTACATGAACCTTCCTAAAAGAATACAGTCACTTGATGTCATTGTGACATCAAGAATCTGAGTATTTGAACAATCTATTTTAAATTACTTATTGTCTTTTGCGATAATCTATTCCATTTTCTAATTCTTCATATAATTTGTAGAAACCTACTTCCTTAGCTTTAAACAATGAAAGCTGTTCATTTTTCGATGAAATATAAAGAATGATGAAATAATGATGAAGATATTTTAAATTTCATTGCAACCACAGAATCTATGTAAAAAAATATACAAAATAAAATAAAGTTATATTATATTGTGTTAAAAAAAGATTAACACTACAGACTAAATTGGTATTTAAAAAAAAACATTATAAGATTTTAAAATGATTTAAAAATTAATTTGTACAATAATACTTTCGGTAATTTTCGGAAAAATTAAAAATCAGTTCTTTAATTAATTGACATTCTATTTAAAATTTTAAAAATGTTGCTCTGAGGTGCAAACTCTCCCTTCCTCATCCGTGTAGCTCCAGATCAGATGGTCTAGTTTGTAAAGCATACTCACGCATTCCTCTATGTTATTAGCAAAAACAATTCATTATACATCAATGCTAAGATACCGTTCTCAGATCAAAAGTTTCAATCCAAATAATTACCTCGAAATTCGTATCTGAATCCTTAATCAATTAATCAGTGAAATATAGCAACGCCTTTTTTTATTATTAGCTTGATACATTGTATCTGAATTAAGGTAAAAACAAAAGGTGATATATTCAAAAGGAAATATATTGTTTTATTACTACCATGCGCTAAAATTTTAGAATAAATCAGTTTGAAACATGACTACATTTTCCTAGAAGCTACCCACTGTTCGATGACAAAAAAGCCTGCTGCTCCAGAGTTCTATGTACCTATACAGTTTTATTAAATCTAAGCAATAACCAATAAAGTTGAATCAAGAAATAAGGATTATTTCCAAAAACAGCATAGTTTTTGATATATTACTGTTGTACAATGCACTGAGAAAATAAAAGTTTCAAGAATGCTACTAGTGAAAGCGGATTGTCATAAATAAGAACTAGCTTTATACACATTAAATTGCCTTTGAATCATTTGTGAAATTATGTTATTTTTGTGGCAATAGCTAAACAGATTTTAAATGAACATTATATTTTTAATGCCTGTTCTGTTTCTATATTTAAGACACGCACTTATTAACCAATAGCAATTAAATAATCGTGTTTTAATAAGATTCAGGATCAAGACTTGATCTGCAAAAATTACGGTTATTTGTAAACCTTGAGGTTTATTTTTATATTGTTCAATATAGCATAATTATATTATACAATATACTGGATATACAGGGTGTTTCAGTGAACCGTTTCAGAACTTCTAAGAGGGGTAGGGCACATCCTGACAACTCGAAATCATATAGCAATGTGGGGTCAACGGTGGATCGGACATGGGGATTCCGTGCGTTGGCCTGCTCGGTAACCCTACTTATCATGTCTTGATTTTTATTTCTGGGGTCAAATGAAATCGCTAGTTTATGACACCCCTGTTGACACTGCCGAGGAGCTCGTTGCAAGAATCGCAGTAGCTGCCGGAGAAATTCGAGATATGCCTGGAGTATTCCAGAATGTTCAGATGTCCATGCGTCGGAGATGTGAGGCGTGCATTGTAGTCCGTGGAAGAAACTTCGAACACTTACTTTAATCCATGTACCTTTTGCTTCTTTTCATGTATTATTAAAACGATTTCTCATTTACGGTCTCTTTTCCTTATGGTGCTTCTGTGTGCAACACCGCTTCAGGAAAGCATTTCCGACCCCACATTGCTATATGATTTCGAGTTGTCAGTATGTACCCTACCCCTTTTAGAAGTTCTGAAACGGTTCACTGAAACACCCTGTATTCATGAATTGTCTCGATGTTCTACTAGAACCACTCAACTTTCAGTTCTTCAGTCGAATAAAGTAGTTGGTATTGGTGTTCTGACTTCCACTTCAGGCAGCGATTCTATATAAGGATATATGAAGGCTAAGAAAATGGTTTGAATATCTGGATTCATATCTGCATAAAAATGTAGGTTCTTCACTATGGATAGGGAAGAAAATAACCATTTTATTTCCCTTACCGGAAAAATAGTGTTTACCAGAAAGCTTTTCGGTTCATCTCTTTTCGCTCCCGCCGAAATTCACACCCCTCGGAATAGAGTGAGCCAAAAGCTACCCCTCCACCCTTCGATAAGAGAGAGAGAGCACCAACTCGTCTCCTGTTGTTTTTATTTATTTACTTTTTGTGTGTCTACACACATAAGTCGTGAAAAATGCTGGCAGTACACCTCCGGATGCTACAAACGAACTTTTTTCCACCACTGGGGTAGAATGAAGAATAAAAGAAAAAAAATGATGAAAAATGAAAAACAGAAGAACATAAAAAATAAAATCCTACACAGGCGAATGATGTATGAAAGTGGCTTGCGAATACAATTTAGCCTGTCGGAGCCGAGAAACAATTTTCGTAAAATACGGCTGGATATCGCTTCTTCCGCCTCATCTATCAGCTTATGGGATGCGGTGCAACAAAACGCTATTTTTTCCCTTCTCTCCAAATTTGTTTATTTATTCATTTTTCTTTTACCCCCCTAAAAAATTGCCCATCTCGTTTTTCCCGAGAATCCAGGATATTGTCCTTGCAACGATGGTGAATGTGCATCGGATTGATTTCCTCCTTTGGTGACTGGAGATCTGAATCGCATCATATAAATTAGTGTCGTTTCCCGAGGTTGGATTTTTATTGGGGGTGCCATCAGTTTGATGGTGTCTTAGCATCGTGGTGCTCCTACGGATTCAGCAGCACAGACGTCTGGTGCCTCCCGAAGAATCTCCGTGACCTCCCGAAGAATAGGGCATGGAAAGTCATCGAAGATTTTACATCTGAACCTTAAATGAAGCGATCCATTTAACCCCTTAACTGCTTTGGATTTTATTATTATCTGATTATACATTTTCCGTTTCGGTAATGGATTGTCGTATTAGAAATTTAAGAATTCCAGAATTTAAAAGAAGAAGATTATGTGTAATTCTTTATCTTCTGTTTCGGTCGTATCCTGTACCACTGGTTCAATTAAAAATCCATGGGGCATTTGAAATACTTGAGGATTAATATGCAATCCTTTATCTTATGTTTCAGTATTGTACACACCACATCAGTATTGTACCACAGGTACAATTAAAAAATCCCTGGAACATTTGAAATATTGGAGAAATATTATGCAATCCTTTTTCTTCTGTTTCGGTAGTGCGCTATTCTACAGATTCCTTTGACAATTCATAGAATATTTGAAATGTTTAAGGATTATTGTGTAATCGTTTATCTTTTCTTTTTGTAGTGTACTGTTATACTGGTTCAGTTAAAAATTAATAGAACATTTGAAATGTTTGAAGATTATTGGGTAATGCTTTATCTTCCGTTTTGGTAATATATGGTCCTACTTACAAATTTAAGAATTCATAGAACATTGGAAATGTTTGAGGGTTAAATAAAATTCTCCATCTTCCGTTTCGTTACTGTACTCTCCCACTAATTCATTTAAGAATCATAGAGCACTCGAAGTATTTGAAAATTATGTATGGTTCTTTATCCTCCGTTTCGGTTGTACGCTGCCATACTGGTTCATTTAAGAATCCATAGAACACTTGAGGCATTTGAAGATTATGTGAAATTCTTCATTTACCGATTCTGAAATTGTTTAGGATTTTCCATAGGGCAGTTGAGCTTTTTGAGAATTATGTGCGATATTGAAACAGACATATAATTTCTAAGAATGTTTAGTTTCAGTTTAAAAGTTAGTGAAACGACAATTCCGTATCGTATGACACACGGCCACAACAAAATATTACACGTAAGTAAAGAAAATGCAAAAAAAGTGTTGGCAATCTTTAATACTTCCTTTGGTTATTTAAATCTAAATTTGTACATTTCTGATGACTTTAAAATTTTATTTAAGCTCTATGTAATTCTGAATATTTGTTTTTACTCTTAAGTTGCTGAATTAAATATCAGCTTTGAATTTGAGGAATACAATGAATATTGTTCAATATTAAGATAATAAGTGTAGCCAATTTCATGATATCTTTTGTATAGAGAAGATTTCGATTTCGAAGTCGGAGTGTTACAGACTAAGGTAACTGCCTGTAATAATGATTCAAACTGGATCAGGAATTATTACCCTTATGAGCTCGATGTTTTTTTTTATATTAACGTTTGCCGTCCACTGTTAGTAAAATATATGTCATGTAATAAATAGTTAAAACAGCAAATAAATAAATAAATAAACCCGTATTATTTGGAATACGCAACAACAGAAATCTTTAATTGGCAAATATACAACAAGCAAATGATTGTTTATCGATGTTACTTTTTCAAATGCTATTTATTTTATTTGTATTAATATTATTACATACAACAGGATCGTTATTAATGAATATGACACACTAACTTCTTTAGAAATATACAATATAAGAAGTAGTATAAAATATGTAATAACAAAATATATTATCTCCTACAATGTCTTTCAGATGATACTCTAAAAATGTTATTCATATAGAATGAAATTTTCGAAATAATGTAACTCTTTCTATCTCATCTTGAAGGTAGCCCCACTTTATTTCTTGCGAAATACAATTTCCTTCTAAGCACAAAAATAATAAAAAAAATCTTATATCAAATCACCTTAAGGGTAGTTCCATCAGCCAGACGGTTCACAGAAAAATCTGCAAGTAAATTGGTTTCCTTCAAGGTTATTTTGTAATAACGGTAGTTTTTGGGTGATCATAGCTTCAAGACCTGAATACAACAATTGAAATTTTCATATTCTTTTTAGCAGAAGAATGTCCCGAATTCATTCTAAAAGAATTTGAATGAATTTATAATACTTATTATGTTTCTTGTTTTTAATTTTTGAAAACATTTTTTTCATTATATTATTTGAAATTCAAAATTTAAAAAAAAACACCATCCAGTTCTAGTTAAAAAAATGTTTAGAAAAATGTAAATGAAGATATAAAGACATAATTATTTAATTTTTTATTATTAGTAACTTGCAAAATGTGAAGTGATAATGATTCCTTTTGGAAGATTTCGGCAGTCGAACCAAATGCTTGCAAAGTAATTCATGAATTGGTATTTCCTTTTTTTTATATATAATTTGGGGTTGGTAAAAAAAATAATGGAGCGTTGCACGATTGAACACCATGTTTTCATTGTTGAACAATATTTCAAAAATAATGAAAATCTGGCCGTCACAGTTCGAAAAGGTGAGAATTGGACTCCTTGATCGTGTGATTTAGCACCTTTGGATTTCTTTTTATGGTGTTATTTGATATTAAAGATCTATACCAACAAACTCAGAAGTGCATTGAAGGAGAAGAAAAAACGCTGCATCAACGAAATTCAGCCAAATTTATGGAAAATGGTGGCAGAAAATATCGATTAAAAAGTATGTATATGCCAGCAAAGTCGTAGCAGCCATTTTTCCTATATGCTATTTCATACATGACCCTATCTATCCTGTGTACTTTACAATTCAATAACAATATAACAACTTAAAGAAAAAAATGTGTTTTTTATTTAATTCAAATCTTTGTTAACACGTTATTTTATTGTGCAACGCTCCATTTTTTCTAACCCTAAGCTATCAGCTGTCAAATGGGTTTTTTGATAGGGTTGCCAATATTTTGCTGCACGAATGGTGGCAAATTCAAATCTTGCTTTAATTTTGGGACACCCTTTACGTTTAATATGTAATGGAGTTTTTATCCAATCATATTTTCCCTTTAAATGATAATTCATACTAGTTACGTAAGTTCTTATATATATTCATCATTCCTTATACACTTGCATGCTTATAGGTACCCAAAATGTTTGTAAATATACCATTCATTTCAAATCAAGCACGCGTAATATATTATATAAAACATAGTAGATATTTTAATATTGGATGTAAATCTTTCTAGAAACTTATTCCCTCTAAAGCCTTATATAATCAAGTATTAATAGTCATTTTGGAGACAACAATTTATCCACAGGATTTTGAAGGATACTTTACACGTAAATTAAATAAGATTTTAACGGACGTTTTTACTTGCTCGAGACATTTAAAGATTCATTACTTAAATTAAAACGATCTTAATCCTTTCTGAGCTGACTTAACTTGGTGCAAAATTCCCTACGTTTGTCCCTCGGATACTTGCCTCTAATTCGATCTCATCAGAAGAGCTCCCGTTAAGGAGAAAAAAAAATGCTCGAGCTTTGACTTTATCCCGCTCTCGTAAATATTTGACAAACTTGGTAATAAATGGATAGTACTTTGCCCCTAAAATTCAACACGAAGTACAAGTTATATTTATTAGCTGTTGTCTGGCTTTTGCTTCTGAAAATAGATTTAGTGAACAAAAAAAGTGCCTAGCAAGCATAACCGGAGCAACTTCCGCCCCTGCAACACATTACAATCACGTTAAACCGGAAGGCAGGGTGGGTGTAAATGACGTTATACGTTGCGAGCCATTACTTATTTATTTATTTTCTGGGGCGCATTCGTTTTGGGTTCATTCCTCACAGATAAGAACGGGGCTGGCCCCAGCAAAGGGGGTGGGCTCAAGATCTAAGGGAGATAAATGACGCCACCGGCTGCTAATGACTCCCTGGTCAACGCTTTCAGCACACCAAGAAGCTCCAATGAAGGGAGGGGGACAAAAACACACAGGAACCAAAAAATAATAAAGGCAGCGACTGAAGAAGGAAAAAACATCACGAATAGATACATCCAAGTATGTCCCACCGCAGAGGGGCTTCTTTCTCGTGTGCCATTTTTCAAGCGTGTCACCGGCAATTGGCTTGCAGGCTGCTGTTGGGACCGCTGTTTATATTTATATAGATATATGCATCATAATATCGATCCACATCTAAATAGGTCATGGCTTATATAGATGGATACGCTCTCTCCTTCGAAGATTCATGAGAGAATGGTGGTTTAATAATAATGTAGGTGGACATTCGAACAGACGACACATTTCTTTTGTTTCTTTAATAAGGGGATATTAGAAAATGATAACTTATTGCTTTGTAAATAATTGTTGGGTCCATTCAACTGCTGTATATGTGGATTTTCAATCAACTGTTTTTTTAATAAAATATAAATAAAGTTTATAAAAAATCAAAAGTCTTTTTATATAAATAGCATGAATTCTAAGTAATGACAAAACGCATATCAGACTGAAGATAAATCTGATAAATCTCCAATCGCAGCCAAAGTATCGCTTTTTGAATCTTGGCATGTAATCAGAAAAATTAAATTTATAAAACATACCATATCATTAAAAGTTCATATTCTAGATATAATTGCAAAATAGTCGTATATCTGAAGATTCTGATGAAATCTTTATTATCATTTAACTGGATCCAGACGGTATGCTACATATTTTGTATTTCAATGTACACATGGAAAGTATATAATTTATTATATAATTATAATAAATTTGATAAGAAGTATTAAGTTTTAAAATATTATCGATATATATATAAAACGCTTACATGGATGTAAAATCGGACCGAACTTGTTGGCAATAATTTGCCGTTATTTGGCAATAATTTGCTACTCTAATAGTTTTTATTTTTGCCTTGGTGGAAAAAATTTTTCGGCTTTCACGGGATAATAGCTTTGGCCCTTTTAAATCTCTTACTGTTTTCGATCAAGTTCAATCAGTGACAAACCTGGGTTTTTTTTGTTGGAATTCTATATTACGAAAAAATTAGTGTAAAAAGAACAGTTTCGATTAAAAATCGAAATCGTCTAAAATGTTGAAAACTCATTCATAAAAAGGTCCAGAAGAAATAAGCGAAATAGAGGTGTATATTTTTTAGTTTACAGAACTAAGTTTCCAAGATATACAAGCATTGTCAATTAATTCCACCATTTTGAAGTATAGCTATACATTCAAAATGCTTTATCATATTGCTTAAATATAATCTAAATAATGTGCTAAAGATACAATGTCTTTTTTTGTATTGTACCGGATATACTCGCAAGATTCTAGTTAATGTTATAAATAACAAATAATTTTTTCCCGTTTTTATTTTTTACAATACTCTTATAACTGAATCTTATGTTTTCAAAGAATGTAATACAAAAGGAAATAGAAAAAAATTGGAATAGAAGAAGGAAGGAAATCTCAGCATAAATCTGTCTCAAATATAAAATATTGCTCATTTATGGAATCATATGAAACAAAGAACATAAGTTTGAAACACCATTTTTACCATGAACAGTCGTTCATCAGGACAGGTCACCATCGTGGGAAAACGCGCACAATTTTGTTATGTTAAAAAAACATTAATGGTCACCAAACACCCATACCGCAGCTGAAAAAACACAGCATATGTAAAAAGAAAAAGTTCGCCAACGGTTTCAATCGTCATGATCGCCAACAATTCACCAAAGCAATGAATTTAGATGGTAAAGTGTGGGCGTCCTCATGACCTTTGACACAGTGCCTTTTAGAAGCTGGCAGAAGCCAGTGTCAAACATGGACGGGATTATCTGCAAGAGTGACAAAGTGGTCGACAAGCACTTCCCCTTGCATCATCCGGAAATGTGAAGCCATTAGCCCTTCGTGTTACCAGGGCGAGTGTTATGACAAATAAGTGGTAGGTGGAGGAGCATAGATTTTTTCAGAAGCTATGATTGCCAGAAAAAAAGCTGCTTATTGACGACTGCCTGCTTTTGATGGCAGTTGACGGTCTCTGAGAAAATGAAAAAAAAAATTGTTGAATGCTGAGAAATGACCAAGAATTTTTTTTTTTTAGTTTCGTACTATTTAGAAGAGTATTATTGGAATGGGAGCTCAAGATGAGTGGCGGGACAAAATCTTTTTTCAAAAATAATACAAATTTCACTAAATCAAACTGAATTAGAAAGTTTTGAATGCAACCTTTGATATCAGAGAAACTAATTTTGAGACATCTTAATTAATTTTATTTCAAAAGTTAAAGCAGAACTATTGAGAAAATATTATGTAATTTGTTGTTATGTAATTTGTTATGTAATTTGTTGGCTTTCATTTGCTTCAGTTTACTAGTATAAGAACCTCATGTTTGAGTACTATGTCAGATAAAGAGCAATATTTACCAGCAATATTACTAAAACCAGCGGGAGTGGTCTTCTAAATTTTTCTCGCATACCTTCTAATAAATTTTACATGCCAGATAATACCTTACATAAAAGTGGCATACTTTGGCGTGAATTTTACTGATTCTATCGTGTCATATTTCGCGATTATTTGGCGATTAATCACTGGCATGGGTTTAATAGTATCCGAATATCGAATCTGTATTTCAGACATGTTTTTCTTAACCGATTGAAACAAAAATTAGACACAAAACTGAATTTGCAGTCACAAATTCTCAAACCAAATTTGATATATCTAAGTCATTTCGTTTTTGAATTGACGTTTATTTATTTTTGAAAGTACGGACCGACAGACAGTCAACCAGTTGTTGGTTTTGGCTCAAAATTTGACAGGTGTCTATACTATAGATGTTAAATCTGTGTACCGAATTTTATCCATCTAGCTCCTTTTGTTTTGTAGTTATCGTGTTAACTTATATTCGGACAGACGGACTTCCTCTGAGCAGATTTTACACAAAATTTGATAGAAATCTGCAAATTTGGAGTAAAGACCGTATACCAAATTTCAATTGTCCAGCTCAAATCATTTTTGAGTTATTTTTGTCACAGGGAGATGGACACTTTCCAATAATGTGTGTTTTGAACTGAGGGAGATCTAAAACGTGGGTGTTCATCAAAATTTCGAATTCGAATTTTTTGACGAATACTTTATTTTCTCTATACTACGTATTCGAGAAAGTAGTAAAATATTTTAATATGAGCTAAGGAAATTTAAAGTTAAAAGGTTTGTCAGAATGATATTTAATGGCCGCAAAAACAATAATCTTGATAGAAAGAGCAAAACTGCCTAAATGGGAAAATAAAATCCATTCATCTATCAAGTCCTCAAGTCTCTTTCACTATGTTATGAGTTAGCTGAGAAGTGAATATCAGTTTTCAGAATAAATTTTTTTTCTAAGTTATGTTAATTTTTCTTCTTGTTTACAGCCTACCACCCCGCCATCACTGAACGAAGCAATATAGACAGGATTTGTTGTGGCCGACGGCTGCCTTTAACATAATCCATTCATATTACTGGCGAATTCACCGAACTGGCATCTTCTTCGAGGCGGTTGGCCCTTAGCCACATGTGGTCAATCTCTGACCTTCTTCCTCATGTTCCCCATATTTATTATCCTGTTTTACATTTAGTAAGTCAACACATTGAGGAAATCTTCTCAAAATTATCTGTACTCCTCCAATTCCATATTACTGTGGGGATTCTCCCACAAAAAATTAAAATTAGAAATTTTCAATAAAATATCATGGCATCTGAAGTGTCGGAGAGGCTAAGTTAACTCAAATTACAATTTGGAAATGTTTGATCCCAAAAATATTTATTTTAAATGGACTTAGGTTTATTTTAAAAATCTTAATTTGTAACCTACAATATCTTTTTGAAATATTTCCTTCAACCTTTTGTTACACTTTAGCAACAATTTTTATATTTGCTGCTAGAAATCCTCTTCTGAAGTCATTTTATCACAAGTGATTGTCACGTTTTATTTGGACAGCTGTGAAAAAAACAAAAGCAAAAAAATGAGGGCTTCAAAAGAAAATACATTGAAACAATCTTAACAATAATACTTCAATAATTATAATATAAATATTGTTACATCTTCTTCAAATAAAAGTTTCAGCTGTTTTTATGCTTTCTTTGTGTAATATAAATTCTTTTGTGTTATATATTTTTACATTGTCTGGTTACTCTGTACCTTCAAATCCGATGTTGTTGATGAAGAAAAATAGACTGAACTATATTTCATGGATTTACGACAAAACCCTTTTCAAGTGAAGCATTAAAGTCGATATAAAAAGATGACACTTTTCTATGGTTCTTTTTTTTGAATAAAGATGGTAAATATATGAGTTTTGTTACACTAAATCATTTGTTATAGAACCAATAAAACTGACACACATATTATTTTGGAAGGTTCTACTTTTTATATCATATATTTTTAAAAGTATTTGAACAATGAAAATATTAATATTTTGACTAAATTTTTAGTTGTGTATCTCTCAATTAATACTAAAAATATGATATTTGTATATATATATATAGGAAAAATATAGGCTTAGTTTAATTATGGAAGACTGAAAGTAAAAAAAGTATTAAAAAATTGAAATCAGCTATCGCAAATTTCAAGTTATCATGTGAGAACATTATAATTTGTTGAATTATTATTGCTTGTCTTAATTAATTTGTCCTTAACTTGGTTTAAACTGGTCTGAAACAATCACTTGATTATCCGATTAGTCATGGGTCGACATTTAGAAAAAGATAGTTTTTTTTTCATCTAAAAAACGTTCGAGCCCCAAAATTTTATATCGAGATTAGAATATTAGACAGACTTGAGAATCCGGTACATGGTGGCTATTCGCGCCAAGCTGTAACTTTTCGTTGGCGATAATGCGCCAAATGACACAACCTTCTTAATCAAATTCTAAAAATCCTAAAAGCAAAAAATTGGTGCCTCAAAAGCGATAAATCGCCCATTTTCTACCTGTGCATTTTGAGGCTTCATCCCCCCCCCAAAAAAAAACATCATGTTATCACACGATAATAAAAAAACTATTAAAAACAAAAATAATGTAAATGTTATAAACTGAAATTCTAACTTAACTTATAAATTTATAGTTTTTAATATTTTTCAAAAATAAACTTGAAAATCTCTGTTCAAAGCCGCTTTAACTTAGTAAATGTTACTTTTTTAGATTTATGTGCATTAGAACAAGGTTGCATTTTGATTTATTGAACGAGTACAAAATATAATTAGTTTACAAAATACAACCAAACATTTTCTAATGACGTTAAACCTTTTCAATGTAGTTGACTGAGGAATTTTTGACAACCTAGATTTTCTGTTAAATATTTTAAAATTTCCCCATAGTATTTTAATTTAATAATCCTATGGAAGATTTAAAAATTTTAAATTATCTTGTTTTATTCAAGAAACGTGGGGTAATAATTATCTATAGGTAGTTAACTACTTAGATTGTTAGTTACTTATATATACACCTGAATTGAATTAACACAAAGGCTAGAATATCTGAGCCAAGTATCCCTCTTTTTTGTTCAGGTGTTCAAATCACACAGCTGCAGAATTTTTTAGGCAGATTTAATTGCACAAGCACCCATGCGCGATGTTCTGTGGAAACAAGTTTTGTACATGAAACTCTCTCACAAATATGAGATTTAGGAGGAAAAAAGGAGCTAAAATTTAGGAGATCTCGATGAAAAATCACTATCTGGAGAGACTGTTGAAAAGAAAATTTGGCAATACCATTTTATCATTAAATTGAATGCAGAAGAGGATGAAAAGTTTGAATCTCCCAATTCAAAACAAAACAACAAGAAAAAGTAGGATGGCGGATAGAAAAATTGGCATCGAAAGCAAACTTTAATAGACAAAATTCTCAGCAATATCTGAGAGAATCAAAGAAATAATTTTTTTTATTTTTGTTTTTTTTGTCAATCTTTCTTTTATGGATAGATGTTTTAATTCATTTAAAAAATATCATTATTAAAAAAAATTAATAAAAGATTTTCCTTAGCACTATTTAATATCAATTAAGGCAATAAAAAGAAAATTGTGACAGAGCAAGTTTACATCTTTGTGAGCCAAAACATTTTGAACAAAGATTACAAAGACATAGAGAAAAAGATTTGCATAGTATTGGTATATTGCTCATTAAATCTTGAAGTGGTAATAAGCATTTCTTTTCAAAGATACGAAATGTTTTAAAAATTTTAATGAAGTGTCAGACTTATTACCTTTAACTGAAGCAAATGAATGCACATCTGGCCACCGGGGGAAACTCTTTCCCTCTGAAGGCCACGAGTGATTTTTAAAAGAATCAAGAACGAATCCTTTCAGAAATTTAAAGTTAAAAATCCTAGAAGAACTTTTCTGGAAAACGACTCACAGCAGCTCTTACCCCTTTCCACCCTTCCCAAAAGTATTAGGGGACAAGATCCTTTTCCTCAGGACGATTTCTCTAGCCACCCTCCCTTCTCTTTTCCCCTTTCCTCGACATATTGCGGATGCATGCAACAACCTGAAGCCAGAATCGTTGCAGTAGCAAGCCCCCCTCACGGCCCTCTTCTGTCGCAGCTTAAGCCGATGCCACGTAATTAACGTAGCAAAACGACGGAGAAGGCGATCAAAACCTTGGTGCGTTAATCCGCTTTGCGCCCCTGCAAAAGACTGGAGGGGGGACGCAGCGTGCGATAAACAAAATCAATTTTCCAGTCCTTCTCTCTTTCTCTCTCTCTAGAAGTTATTTCCGGTATAGTTCTAGAGAGAGAAATAACAGCATTGAAGAGCCGTGTCGAGTTGAGTGGAGCTGTCCGGGTCCTGGGATGCATGAATTTAACAAGGCGCAAAAGGATTCCAGAACGTCCTTGCGTTGCAACAAAGCGAGCGAGCAGCAGAAGACTTCTGGCAGAAAGCCGATTTGCAAGTAGGAGGCTTGTAGCATGGACTTCTGCGGTTTTGGAAGCAAAATATCCGCTTTCGGTGTTTTGTTGCTTTATGAAATAATCCTCTTAGATAACTCTTTCTGCTAGCTGCTTGTTGATACTTTTCGCTGGCTCCTTCTTTGAAGGACATGACATTTGTGAATGGCCCATAGTAGATACAGAAGAGCACCGCCTCGAAAGGGTGGACGCCCAAGTATGCGTGTATAAATTCTAGAATTTCAATTAAGTGTGTTGAATAGTTAGAACTCAGCAAACATAATTGAAATTCGAGGCATTGTTTATAGATGATATGTTCTCCTCGGCTCTATTTCCTTCGTGTGATTAGCATTAGAAAATGTAAATATGCAATTCTGTACTCAATATTTGACAATATGAAATGAATCGCATTTATTTTGGAGCTCAAATTGTTGCAACAAAATTCTTTTTGAATTTACTGCGCATAATAGGAATTAAATGAAGGCAGAAAATTAATATAAACATTGTAAATGTTGCCCATTTTATAATAATTAAAAGCAAAGTTTTATATTGGGTAAATATTCATTGTTGATTTTCTTTTCCATCTAGATATATAAATTCAAGTTTTTAAAAATTTCAAGAATCAAACATAAAAAGGAACGATTAAGCACTTGTGAAAAAAGAATTTTCACAGTTTTCAGGGACATTTTCAGTAGATACTTTTAGAAGATACTGTAATATTTTCAATGGAATTTTTTGTAAGCTACATAGCTAATTCATGAGCTGCTTTGTACACAGACACATACAAAAATAAAGTTGTATTGTTGCATTACCGTAAGGACCATACAACTGTATGAAATTTCAAAAGTCTTTCTTGCAAGTCAGGAAATGAGAGAAAAATCTATTACAACATTGTGTCTTTGAAAAAAAAATGAAATAATTTAAATAAAGAAATATGAAAACGGTAATAAAAGATTTCGAAAATGCACTGCATTTGAACTAAAATACAATTTTTCTTTTTTTTATTGCTTACTAACAATTCAAAGCATCGTTTAATTAATATGTTGATAAAAAGAACAAAATTTATAAGTAATTTTAAATTAAAAAATATTTCTACAAAGGCAATATTTTATTACTTAAAAAAACTAATTTATCTAATATAACAATATGTTTATGACAATATTTCGTAAAATTATTTTAATTCCTATCATTCATACGTATTTTATTTATCTACACATATGATTTTTCCTGAAAAATTTCTTTACTGTATTTAGAGAATTTTGGAAAATCTTAAAGTAAAAAATTTATTGGCCAAAAGACAAAGGCAAAATCACGTTTTACTGACATAAGGAGACTTTGAAATATACATAATTTTTATTATTTAATTTCTTGATTTATTTAGAAATTTTTTTATTATTTTAAAAATATCTTCTTTTGATACTGTCCCCTAAGCTCCCTTGTAAGAGGGAAAAGGCAATTATCATTTTGAAAATAAATCCAAGTATTTAATTAATAACAAAACAATAGACCAAATGTTGTATTTCTTCATTGTTTTCAATGTAGAATAAATCTCTTTTATTCAAAACTATAATTTACTTGAGATTGATACGTTCAGAATAAAGTTCAATTCAAATTTTTCTCTTTTAAATTGACGATGCCGATGTTTGTCTGAGGAAGTTTGCCTATTATTGTTTTCTTTTTCTAGACAGCTTAATGTGTTGAAATTTTAAGGAATCAATTTCAAAAAGAAAGTATTTCAACAAGTGATCTCTTGATCAATTTATTTCAGATTATCAAATCGGAAATATTTAGCTAATAGTACTAGATATTACATTGGAGCGTCACTATGCTAAAAGCTGAAATTTTGTCATTATTAAAATGTTATTTCCAAAATTTATGATATTTTTATAGAATTTAAATTTGTAGATTGTAGTCAAAAACGTGCTAAAAATGGATTTTTAAGATGACAAAATCAGTAAGCTTTCTGGAAATATACATACACACATAAAGAGAGAGAAAGAGAGGTAATATTAATATATTTCTTTTTTTGTATTTCACAAATATTTGAAATATATGTAGAAAGTGAATCAAAAGTCAGGAGTAACTTACAAAAGAATTAGTGACTTGGAAACGAGTAAAATAGCAAGATATTGTTTTCAGAGAAAATAAGAAATAAATTGGACATTTTTTGCCACAAAATAAAAAAAAATTATTCCACTGGAAATGGAGACACATTTTCCTCAACATTAAGCATCATTTTGATGACATGAAAGGGCAGGTGTAAGAAAATTGCTCCTGCACTTGCATTTTTACATGCTACTGAGAAAAATTCTGGTTCTTCGCCTGATCTCTTATCTCTTAAATCCATTCCGCATGCCATGAAGAATCTGATTCAAGTAACGAATTTTTGAATTTTTAGTTTTAAGTCTGCAGTTAAACGTCAGAATTAAGTATTTAAAAATGAAAAAATTACTTAGAAACACTTCAATATCTCAAATGCACCTTATATTATTATAAGTATCTCCTTAATCGTAAATGCTCCCTATATTATTATAAGCATCTCTTTAATCTTAAATGCTCCTTATATTATCTAAATAACAATAAATGTCCAAAATAAGGTGTATAATCTAAATAAGAGATTAAATAAATTCGTATGGCAAAGAGGTTAGAAAAGAACGATTCATTAAATATTTGTTAGCTCATAATCATCTGGTGAATTAAATCGTAAATTATGCTATGTATTTATCCAAATTTCCTGACAAAAACATACTATTTCATTTCCATCATTTTCATAAAAAATTTATATGTCGTCGTTTACGGACAATAAAAGGTATTTCGTACTTCTCGGTAAACTTTTAAAAATACAAGCATTATAAGAAAAATAATTTCAAATTAAAATTTAATTAATTTAAAACCTTCATTGCTTGATCAAATTGAAAATTACCATTTACCATATCAATTTTGTGAAAAGCAAATAATTTTAATTTCGAAAATAGCGATACAATTATGAATAACTGCGAATCTTACCGTTAATAGAGAGAACTGAACAAGTGAGCTCAAATTGATCCCACCAATTTCATAAAAATTAATATAAATTGAAACTTCTTTATGCTTTTCACTCATAAATCCAACTACAAACAAATGGGTTCTGAAATTAAAATCTAGGATTGAATTACCGTTACCGAGAGAATAAAATGCATTAAATTGATTCGACATCACAAATCAGATTAATCTGCGCCCTTTCGAGACGTGAACTTTTCTCTTGAAATTAGAAAATAATCCTTTTCAATTCGTATCATCACATAATTAGTTTGAATTCTTGTCAATACTCGATTATCTCGTTCAAAAAGAACCGAATAAATCTCCTTTGTTGTCGATTATGAATAATTTCCCGCCTTAACCTTTTGTGTGATATATTTTAACACGCAGAATACCTTTCCTCATAAATCCGATAAAGAATCCTTAAAAATATCTGTCTTATGATCTATCCTTAAGACATATCAAGATGAGATTTGATGGATTTGATATTTTCGTTTAATTTCAGTGCTTATAAAATGAGCAAAATTATTTAATTTCTTAAATCTTATTAATGACGAATTTAAATTATCAACTATAACTGGAATTCTAATATATAAAATAAGCTTTATGGTTAGATATTGCCCAACTGCTTTTAGTGTTTTATTTCTTAATATTAAATTTTCTAATATTTTATCTGCAAAGCTTCTAATGCATAAGATATTCTTTATTATTTAATACTGTATACTTTCTTTTAATGTATTATCCTTTGATTTTAGAGTTAATTTGTAGGGTTAGGAAGAAGTAAGTTATCCACTTCAGAGGGCTGTAAAATGCGTTCTATTAATCTAAATGAGATAAAATTTGAACGGCAGATTATTGAGATGATGCACTTTATATTTATTAAATACAAACATTAGTACAAAAGTTCATCGTTAGATGGTGTTGTAATGCACATAAAACCATTTAATATGGCTAATAATTGTTAAATAAAGTAAAATTAAAATTTCTCAATATGTCTTCCTACATTTTCAATAATATGCTCTAATCGGAGAACCATATTTTCTACAGATGGCCGGAGAGAGTCTGCTGGAAAATTAAGAATATGGCGGAAAATGTTGTCCTTCAGATCTGGTAGATATGATGACCTTTGACGGTAGATATTCTCCCTCAAATAATCCCACAGTCAAAAGTCTCAAGAGGTGATGTTCGGCAAGCGAGGTGGCCATGCTATTGGAAAATGATTGCTGATAACTCGTGATTCTGTGAAATGCTATATTAACAATCGCTTTACACGCCGATCAAAATGAGGTGGTGCACCATGCTGCATGAAAATAATGTCTTGAAGGCATCCACGTTGTAGAAGAGTTGGGATTACAAAATCCCTCAGAATATCATGGCATACCGTTATTCTGTAACGGAATAAGTTTGGATTCCATTTGAAATTATCTTTTAAAAGACAATACAAACCAATAATAAAGGTAGTTGTAAAACAACACCATACTGTCACTTTTTCAGGATGCAAGGGTTGTTCCTGGAAATCGTGAGGGTTTTTCTCTGCCGAAATTTGACAGTTGAGGGTGTTAACTTGCCCATTGAGGCAAAATTGGGCCTCATCTCTCCACGGAATGTTCCATGGCCAAGTTGTGTCAACCCCCATTCCAGCAAGGAACTGTAGTGCAAAAGTTTTACGGCCATCTAAGTCTCCATCCTGAAACAGGTGCACAGACTTGATTTTATATGAGCAAAAATGCAAAATCTGCCGCACGATTTTTCGTACAGTTGAATACGGTATATCCAGAACAAGGGAAACAACTGGCAAACTAACACTGTTATGCGGCGACTGACTGCTGGCTTCAACGAACGTGGTCGGAACATTTTCAACGCTCGAAAACGCGATTTTTTTTTTCGTCCTCTAACTGGAAGAATGCCAAGTTGAGCATTTTTTTTCAAATATCTGTATTATCTTGTTTAGGGCACCTGGAGATATTGGACCTCTTCGTATATGCTTCATATGACGAAATTCCTTTAAAACTGATACGGAGTTTTGTTCGTTTTGGTAAAACAATTTCACCAGTAGCGCTTTTTCTTGCAACGTCGGCATGACGAACAGAGAAGAAACTAATGTTCGTGCAGAATCCGTCTTCTTTTTATCCAAAGAAAAATGGTAATAGAAATGCGCTATAACGCAAATTTTATCTTAATAGAAAGACTTTTAGAGCCCTCTGAAGTGGGTAACTTATTTCTTGCTAACCTTGTATATATCAGACTTTAAAGTTTCGCATATCTCTACTAATAATAAAGATGAATGTTTGTATGTGCGCGCACATGTTCGTGTGTGTTGGCGCTATACAAGTGTGACCATTTGGCCCACAGCTACCAAATTTGGCACATATATACCTTGGAGGATGGAAATGTGCACCTCGGAGGGAGTTTTTAACAGCTTGAATTAGGATTTTATTTAATTAAAATTAAACAATATTTTGGCATTTTCCTGTGATCACTTCTGGAAATATTATTGTATAAAATTAAATTTTACCCCGTTCCAAATTTTCTTTAAAAAAATGTCTTTTTTATGGTACCAAATTAAAAATTGCTCAATTTTTTTTCTAAATTTCGGCGATTTAAAAAAAATATTGTTTTGTTTAATTTACAACAATAGATTACATTATTGATGTGAAATTCAAGCAGTTTTTTTCGTTTCTTAAAATATTTAATGGCAGGATATGGCATGTTAACTTCATCACAAATATTTCCATGGATGGTACATATGATCATGGAATGCTGGATGAATGTAAAGGTATCTGATAGAATTTCCCGATTAAGGAAAAGCACAGATAATTGTGAAAGCGATAACTTTTGCAATTGCTGCAATATTGAGCTTGAAAATTAAATATCGCCAAAAAAATTATCACCAAAGAATGCCATAAATTTCTATCTATTTAGAACTTTGTAATATTTTCTTCTTTCTGCTTTCTATGAATCCTCAAAGTGATTTTAAGATCAAACATTCATATGTGATTCCTCGTTCCTGACAGATTATACGCTGAAATATTCTGTATACTATCAGCTACTGAAGGAAAGTTATCTTATTTTCTTATTAGTTAAGACAAATAATTGAAGATATGGATAGAGAGTTTAAATTTAACGATGTGATGCAAACTTTCAATTATTTAGAAATTTAAATGCATATTTTAACTCTCTCAACACTGGAAGACTCTAAACGCTCATTCAAAGAAACTACGGTGGACGCCCGAAACGCCAGATCTAAATTTATTTCCCTTTTGTTAAGAATGATTAATTGAATACCCAAGACGCATATTTTGTTTATGAAATTCACTGTTCCAAACTAGGTTCTGGGAATGACAAGGCTTTTTGAGAAAACTCAAAGAATGTCTGAGCATACATCTTCTTAATAGCCATCAATTATGCTATCTACTGTACATTAATCTCTTAAGAACTGTCTATGTGTTTTTGAGAAGTGGTTAGGGAATTATTTTTATCTTTGAATCAGAAACTCGTTCCAGTATTCTGAGGTACCTGAATTCGAACGAGAGAATTAAAAGGAAGGTATTTAATAGAGTTGGTTTCAGAATTCAGCTTACAACAAATAACAGTAAAATTATTAAGCTAAAAGCTGTAAATAATTGTCGTGATTAAAGTATGTGTTTAAGATTTCCTATTAAATTATTTATTATTTTCTTTTGCAAAAGTATAATTTTTAAAACATAATGAAACCACAAAGAAGTTTTGGCATAAGAAGCTGCTCTTATTATTAGCAAACTATTTTTTATGCAAATCAAATAAATCTTTATGGGTTTTTTCGAGTTTAAGAACACAATTCTACCCAAAGGTAAAGTATTCTTGAAAAATCCACCGTTTTAAAGCTGCTACGTAACCCGAATCTTTGGCATGCTTATCTCAGATGCCATCGTTATACTTTCAAACCTAAACCCATTATGAAAAAAAAACAAAGTACTTCGCTAAAATGCTCATAATTACCTTGTGATTAGAGAAAGATAATTTGGAACAAGCCTCTCTGACGAAAATGTTTGCAAGGAAAAAAAAAGAAGAAGAAGAAGAAGAAGAAAACCAGGAAAATATCATCTGCAAAGCAGAAGAACCTTCCTTGCCAGTCCTACATCTTAGACTAGCCGGCTAAATTTAATTAAAACCCAAGCCATCGCCTTTTATAAATCACCTGAATTAGTGATAAGGTACAACACAAGAGGAGGAATTCCATCGTATTTCAGTCAGGGTGGAAGGGTGTTCCGTGAAGGGGTGCTTCGGCTGACACCCAGCTGTCTTCTGAAATATTATAGAGACTAATTAGCCATTAACTGAATAATGAAGCTAAGGCAACCAGGAACATGATTGGGCGGGTGGTGGAGGGGCGGTTGGGGTAGGGAATGGGATTTCGAAAATGAAGGAGATATAAAAGGGTAGGGGTGGGGGTGATGATAGGACCCTGCAGGCATCAGGGCTATAACAAGGTCCTCCGGTTCACGCTTACATAGCTCTTGTTACTTCTTGCCTGAAGCGGCGGAATAAAGAGCGAGTCGGAATGCATTGATGAGCTTCGTATTAAAGGGATGGGAGGATACCTGTCCTCTCACTGCCTCCCGCTCAGAGGACTGGAGGTGGAAATGTCTGTGTTTTGGGAGGATTAGAATGATGGCTGAACTGAAAAACGAAAGCGTGATGCTGAGTTTTTTTTTGTTGTCAGAATTTAGTTGCATTAACGATGGATTCTGGATAACACATTTTTATAGCGAAATATTGAAAATAAAATATTTTGCATCTTTTACTTTTCTTCTTAAAATGCTACATCTGTTTCTGGAAAAAGAAACGGGATCTTTTGTGCGTTGAAAGTAGAAATGTCTGTGTTCTGTGAGGATTAAAAAGAGGATAAAACTGAAAATATGAGATGTTTTAACCAAAAGTTTACTGCCAATATATAAAAAAAGTTACGGTAAAAAATCTTGCACGATTGCTTCTCTGGCAAAGCAATGAACTTCTGACCGTTGGAAGTAGAAATGTCTGTGCTCTGTCAGTATTAAAAAGAGGAATAAACTGAAAATATGAGATATTTTAACCAAAAGTTTATTGTCAATAAAAAAAAGTTATGGTTAAAAGAATCTTATGCGATTGCTTCTCTGGAAAATAAGCAAGATCTTCTATGCTTTGAAAGTAGAAATGTCTGTGTTTTGAGAGGATTAAAAAGAGGACAAACTGAAAATATGAGGCTCAAAAATATTTTGAATTTAATATTTTTTATAAAGGAAATCAAATAATGTTTTAATCAAAAGTTTATTGCCAATATAAGAAAGTTGCGGTTAAAAAAAACTTGCACGATTGCTTCTCAGGAAAAGGAACGCGATCTTCTGTTCATTGGAAGTAGAAATATCCGTGTTTTGTGAGGATTAAAAAAAAAGGACTAAACTAAAAATGGAAGCAATGGTGCAAGGTTTCTCTTTTGCACTAATTGTTTTGTATTGGCAATAAAGCTTCGATTATTACACTATTTTATATCTATTATATTCTTCATATTTTTTTCTCCATTCTTCTTATTTTCGCATCGTATATTTTAATTCTTAAAATGTTATACTTGTCTCTGAAAAAGAACTGAATATTCTGTGCATCAAAAGTGGAAATATTCGTTTCTATGAAAATATGAAACTATGCGTAAAGCAAAAAAAAAAAAAAAAAAAAAAAAAAAAAAAAAACCTGCTCAAAGTTCCCCTCCAAAAACTTCTGGAAAACAGATTCTTATTTCCTTTTATAATAAAATATTAAGTTCCAAGAATTTTTAAGTCTTCTATTGATAATTGATGATTTTGAACCAAATTTGTCAAAGGGTTGATCGTATGTCGATCTGCATTTTGCATGCATGTGAATAAAATGAATTAAATCAATAAAATTCGAAATGAAATCCTGTTACTACAACTGTAGTTCCTTGTGAAAATTTGGTTAAAATCTATCAAAAAATCATACGAAAGATTTTTTTCAAAATATTAAACTCAAGCTAAAGATAAATATTTCTTAACTAATGTTAGTTCGAGACATTCGAGGATTTAGTCAAGGTTCGCAATTTTATGCGCGGGGGGGGGGGGGAGGGATAGCACCTTTATTGCAGAGTATATGAGAAAATTTAGAGGAACCTTCCCATTAGCTGTATACACGTTATTTCTGTAAAGTAATAATAAATTAAAAAAATAAAATAACGATAGAAGAATCAAGCCTTAAACATTATTATACTATGATGTTTTGAACCAGATGTTCAAACATTCTTTAACTTATTTTTCTATTTTGCTCCATCAATAAAGAAGTTTTGAATTATCCCGGTTGAAAAAACATTTACAACTCTATTTCAAATAAAATAATTTTAAGTGAAAAATTTTCCTGTCTTCACTTAAAAGCCTCATGTAAACTTTTGAAAAATAAAAAACGAGATGTATCGAACAGTGGCGAAAATTTTTAAATATGATTCAGATCAATATCTTTTATGTTTATTTTTATCTATCAATGTTTCTGTTTTTTTTTCTCTCCTTTGGCTGCTTTAGTTTTATTGCTATATTTCAACTATTATAAAAAGGTGGAAATGTTTTCAATGATGGAAAAATATCTTCAATGTGTCAACGTCTGTTAGGTCTGCATCGTTGTTTACATATGCCCTTTTTTATATTTATACGCTCATTTTTGTATCCATAATAATATATTTGGTATTTATCGGTTGTAACGGCGACCAAAAAACGCCAAGAAAAATTTTCGCGAATTTGGCGATTTCAATCCTGAAACTATACAGCACGTGATTCGCACGTTCAAAAGCTTTAATAATAAATAATAATGCACTTGAGTATATTTTTAAAATTTGGCGAATTTTTTTCTTGGCGCTTTTTAATTCCCGTTAAAATCAAATTGTATTATATTTACTCTTAAAAAAGATGAAGAACTAATCAGTAGAGAGATTGTTTTTAGTCCATAACATTTATTTCTGTTATATACTAACTTTAATGGTAACTTTTCTTTTGCCATATATTCCTGAGCTGTCTCTCTGCCTTCAACTTTCGAAAGAAATTATCATTCATATTTACTTTTAACTTTCATTTATTACTGTCTCTACATTTCTGTCTCCATTTCTTTATTTTTTACATGATGAAAATTGGTATTCCGTCTTCCAATTAAAGAAGAACAAAGTGAAAGATGCTGGGGTGATAAACCAAAAATATAATTCATTTCAAAACTGTTATTTATGAAATTATTTTTATTGTTGAACAAATGTCATGTGTCAACTGAGCGTAGCTACTAACTATGACAGCCGTATGAGCATCATTGACAGAAAAGCACCACCAAGTGATATGAAATAAAACAAATCAGTCTGAAGACAGACCTCATAGAAAAGAATAAAGAATCTGAGAGAAACATTCCTCATACAGTCAATCTTTCTAATGAATAATTGATGATCAATATATTTTCCTTCTTGATATGTTTGCTCTATTTTTATATTATTTAAATGATTATTGTCCATTTAGCTGGTATTCGTGCTCTGTATCTTCATTGTGAATTTCCAATATATGATGGGTTTCAAATCATGTTTATGTGATATTTCTCCTTACATACTGAAATTCACTTGGGATTTTTTAGAATTAAAACAACATAGTGTAATATATTAGATGATGCTTATTTTTCAGTGATACACCAGCATTATGTGAATTTACTAGATTGATTAAGTCAGAAACTATAGCAAATTTGAAAGCAGATTATCTAAATAAGATAAAAGGGAGTGTGTTTTTTTACTGTTTCTCAGAATAATAAGTTTAGTTGTATTACGTTAACATATTATTTTAAAGCAATACGAAGGTTACTTTAGGATGTACATTGCAAAACTGAATCGTAATCAGATAATGAGGATAACTTCAAGGCCGGCTTTATCCTCGTCAACTTTCAGTTTCAAACCAATTACAGCCATATTTGTCAATTTAACAAGCGCCAAACTTCGGTAAAATGAAGTCACACATTTGAACCTTTTTCTATTAGAAATATCAGCTCAGAACAAAACACTTGAAACACAATGGTTTATCTATGATATGCCAAATGCATAAAAGGCAAAACTTTTGGGATCACAGAGGGAAAACTCATTTCTTCTTGTAATTTATCAATTATGGCAGTTTATTTTAAACGAAGACATAAAAGAAAATAATAATAATATCTTATTCCTAGCAAAGCAATACTACAATAAAAACTCTTGAAACACCAAAAATTTTTTCTTTTGCTATGCTAAATGCCAAAGGGGTAAAAATATTCATGGAGAGGGACAATCTATATCTTTCTGCATTTGTGTTTAGACAAAGACATAAATGAATAAAATCTTATTCCAAGCAATACTCAGAAGTTCAGATCAAAACCCCTGAAACAGGAAAAAATTTGCTTTTGTTATACGAAATGCAAAAGAGGTAAAAATATTCATATAAGGGCATAGTCGATATCTTTTTTACATTTTTTTTCCGATGAAGAAAAAAAAATTCGCAACAAAATTCTTAAAAAAAAAATCGACACGTGTTAAGCTAAATGCATAAAAGGCAAAAATATACATGTACTGGAGGCAAAGAAGTCAATGGCGTTGAAAGTGCATTTCCTCCTTTATTTATTTCATTTGAAATAATTTTGAATGTTCCAAATATAACAAATATACTTTAATATCTGGATTTAAAGGTTAAGAGAAGTACAAACACCAGCATTGTGAGTTGCAAGAGAATTGCTTCGTAAGGCAGAGGTGATGCAATTGCCGCAAGGAGTCGCACAACCTGATCAGTTTGTCGCCGCCAATGCCGGACAGCTCTCATTTAGGAAAATCTAATCAACCGCCAAGAGAAGCATACGAATAACCGTAAAAGAGCATCGCGATAAAACAATTTGGCGCTAGCAAAAAGGGCGATCGATGACAATTTCGTGCGCCAAATGATCCCTCCTTGGTTTTCCAGGAGAACAAGAAAACGTGCTTATCAAGGTGGCCTTTCTTTTTCCAGGAGCGGCCTTTTTTTTCTCTGCCTGCCTTTGATAGAGCACGTAGAGACACAGATGAGGAGGGGAAACACACGGCTTCAGTGGCAGAAATGCGATATTTAGTGGGGGAGGATGATGGTGAAAAGGTGTCATTGCCGGCATAACACTTGGTGGGGAAGATTCAGATGCCCGTCCTATTCTTCAGATTTTAATGCTAGTGCCGAAAGTATTTAGGAGAATATATACGCTGGTGCACTTTGTTATTATCTCATTAGTGTTTTCACTATTACCCAATTTATAGTATGCGTTGAAGAGATCGTAGCAACGTGGCAAAATTATAAGAAAAAGGTATCATCGAATATTTATTTAATATTGGTATAACCGTTTAGTATAATGGAATATGTCTACTTTTTAATTTTCATTCGTAATTACTTCATTTTATTTTTATAATCGCTATGTCATATAGTAAAATCGAATACTAGTTGTTTAAATAAAAGCATTGTACTCAGTGTATAAATAAAACCGAAATACAAGTTGTTTTTTGTTCTACAGCAATCCAAAATGATGAATAGATGTTCTTCAATTATTTTTTTACATTATGAAACGAAAAAGGAGGTTTTATATAAAGTTTCGAATCAATAAAGCCGATGATAATAGCAAAATGGCGTACACGATTTGAGATTAATTCCAATGAAATATATTATTTCGAATTATACTTAAAATATTTTTTAACAATTGATTAAGTATAGAAAAAAATATCTGGTAGAAAAATGGTATAATAGAATTTTCTTTTCTTTTTCTTTAAATTTTAAGATGACTGCAAAAATATTTTTTTTGTAAGATTTCCGAAAATAATCGCTGAAAAACACCAAAACTTCAATAATTTTTTTTAATTTATCAAATTTTTAAGCAAAATTTTAAAAAAAATCAATCTTACCGAGGTGCAGATTTTCCGCCTTCTAAATTTTATTATATGGTTAATTTCTTATTAATTGAAGGAACATTTACATTAAGCATGCGCAAAATTATGAAAGAAACAGCGTTGCAATGGACAAGATTTCTTTAACAAACATAATTTAAAATAACCAAAACATAGAAATGAGACATATTAGATTTCTTTTACTTTATTGATAATGAAATTTTCCTGCTACTGTTCGTTTCAGTTTCCTAATACGACCACATTTCAGCTATTCTATCTCACTAAGGAGTGTGACGCGGAAGGACGTGCACATTTCTGGAATTTACTTTATTGTTAAATGCAAACATCTCCACCTTTCCTCTTTCCTCTCACCCCTATTTTGTCGAATTAAACCCATCCTAACGCATGCGCAAAAGTGTGGAGGGTTTTATAATCCGTTGGCAAATAATATACATTTATTGACTCAAATAATATAAAAAACCAATTCTTAACGTTATTTTAATTTTGTTTTTTTTTCAATTGGAAGTACTACATGTCTGCATTTAATTGTTCAAAAGTTATACTTGTAAATTATTGGCCATTATTACAGTAGACATCTTATAATAAATTGTCAAGGCCACGATTAGAGTAGATACCTAGTAAGTGAACAATATGGAAAGCGATATGGGCATCACGTAGAGAGAATGTTTGATAGAAAAAAAATTCTTTTAAACAAATAGAGGAATAATTGACGACCACATAAGTAAATACAGTTCTATAAAGAATAACATCCTTCCAACCACGCTTTAATTTTTTCCAGTTATTTCATTCGCTAATCCATGAGGACGCAAACTTTATAGTAGAGAGTTAATGAATGGCTATTATAAAAATACTTACTTTCGAATTATTTTTTCTCTTTTCCCACAAAATAATTTTTGGGTTCATTTTTCCATATTAAGCCTATAATTTTATGGAACCGGAAAAATAAGTAGTGTTTTTAACAACGCGCTAATTTTAATTCAGTTCCTTTCTTTCTTTCATTCTTTTTTTCTTCTTATGAGAAACATTCTAACACCTGTTACCAGTGTTTTTTCTCAGCATTCATTAGTCCATTTGTTTCTTCTTAGTGTTTTAAATTAAGATAAGGAAATTAATAAAGAATAACCTTGCGTTATGGTAAAAAGGGAGAAAAAAATTAATCGAATTAAAGGTCTTCTAAACTGGATACAAATAAGGAGAATTCATCCATGTTTTAAAAAAATCAAAAAGAAGCTCCCAACGGTTTTTATCCAATTTGTCAAAAGCTTACTGTTTTTACGGAAATAGAAAAGGAAACAAAAATAAAGCCACCGCTAATAGAAAAATGTGCATTTGTATTTTGTTTTAACGATTAATATTTTTATACTTATGTTTATGTGTTTAAGTAGTAACATAAATATAAAAAAACGAGCGAAATTAAATAAAATGAGAACGAGAGCTTATCTATAAAATTGAACAATTTTTTTTAAAGTATGCATTGTGTTGGGACTCGAGTACTGCATTTATTCTTCTGAAAATAAAATTAATTTAATTTCGTAAGATTGTGATGATATTAATTAAAGCAACCAAAAGGTGCGGTGTTTTTGTTTAAATCTAAGTGTTGAGGTATTAAATTTTCTCTATTTTTAAACAATAATGTCAAAAAGCCAAATCTTTTATTCAAATAAATAAATAACTGTTAAATTGATTTGAAAATATAAACTTTATTTATTTTTTGTGCTTGAATAAAATTTTCAAATTTACTTCAGCTTTACTTCTATTTTTTAATATACGAAATATACAAAAGAAAATATAATTGGTAAAACCTTGAGATTTTGACGAATTTCTATGTTTTAAATATCCTAATTCCTAAAAATAATGTCTGGTTGTCTGCTTGTGAATAAGGTAATGATAAAGCGCTTTGAGCAAGACGGGTGAAATTTGGTATGTGGTCTTTATATCAAATTTGCAGATTTTTTAAATCCAATTTTAAACGAATTCTACTGACAGGAAACTCATCTGTTTATCTGTTGGTGAACAAGCGTGCACGGCAATTATAAAAACTAAAAAGCTAGATAGATAAAATTTCGTGCACAGTTTTAGCATATAAAGTGTTAGTGCAAATATTTCAACAAAAGCTATCAAAGGACCGTCAGTCTATCTGTACTTTTGCATGCATATAAACGTGATAACTTAAAAACTGAGTCACTTAAATAACTAAAATTTGGTATGTTATTTATTTGTTGAAAAAGAGGTGTCCAAAATACGTAGAGGGCTTTCTGTCCTTTGCCACGAAGCTCAAAACGTGGACAAGCGGGGCTCTGGAAATAAAAATGTGAGTACTTCTGACTTTCAAATTTATGCTTAAGGTTCCCAATTTAATGCTAGGAAAGGGGATAACACCCTTATTAGAAGGTATGAGAAAAAATTGAATGATCTCTCTTGTTGGGTCTTTTTGTTAATATTCGGACAAACATAACCGAGACCTATACAAGCACACAGCAACACACTTAGAACAGCAGTAATCGGTTGTAAACAGCAACCACAGCACACAATGTGGCCAAATAGAACTCAGCTGGAAGAGGCAGACTACGTCACTATTCACTAAGTTCTCTCCAAACGTCCACTATCTCCTCGCTTTAGCTGTACTCAACTGCCGACTCACTACTCTATGTTTGTCTACTCTACACATGACGATGCTGCTTCAGCACTTGACTCAAAAACTCGGCGCACAGTACCAATTCTCAATCCACTAATTGCTTGAGCTCCACTCAACGCTTGCGATTCGCTGGGCTGATCCAACTAATGACTTACTATACGATTTCAGCTTCGATAACCGACCTTTTATAACTTCCGTAGCAAGGCACAGAAGGTTCTCGAACAATCAAGCATAACTCGGCTCCTATTGGTCCTACCACAAAAATTCCTTAACATTCTAGCATCCTCCGTTTTGTTGCCAAATTCTTCGCCAAATAGTAGCCAAGTTTCTAACCAACCCTGGAGGTCATTGACACAGAATCCGATCAGCCTCTACTGGAGCTGAACGTAAAACTATTTTTCTAACGATGGAACGAACTGTGCTGAGAAACAACATTAGGGATTCGTAACTATATTTTTATACAATACTTAGTTCTATACGATTCCTGCTTCAACCAAATTGAACATAGTTTCTTTAACGTCGTGTGCAACCACCGTAGAAAAACAGACGACTTTCTTCTCATCCATATTCTAAACGATTATTTAGCGCCAAAAATATTTCAGGCTTATTTCAAGCGACATTTATTATTTTTATTTCAAGATATGGAGTCACAAATAAACGAGAGACATTGTTCGCAATTTTTGTAGCCATTCTTTCCCCAAAACAAATATCCCTTCCCTTAATTCACTTTTGTTAAGAAACGTTGATTTATTATATTCGCCCCATTTTTGTGCGTTTTTTATGAGGCGGAGTCATGTTGGGTGCAAATAAAAATAATGACTCAATGACAAAAAAAAAGTAATAAAAGGAAACAGCAAGATTTTTAATTTTGTCTTATTTCTTATCTTCGACTAAAGGGAAAAAAAAGGCAAAAAAAGAAAAAAAAAAGAGCAATAATAAACAAAACTCTTAAAGAAGAAAAAAACGGCAAAATTCAGAATGACGATTGTGTTGCTTTTTTTCTTTCCCTGCCTTGACTAGAGTCTCCGTCTAGAGACGTAAAATAATAAATGACCTATGAGCTTCCCATATATATCATCAAACCTTTACTTGATAATTTCATTGCTGTGAGCAATTTTTTTTGTCTTGCCTTTCCATTTCTAGTGCAAGCGGATGTCTTCCTTCTCACATTTTCAGAAATGAGATACTTTATTTGAGTAATCTAATATTCATTTTCTTTCTTTTCCTTTCTTTCCTTCTTCTCGGTGCCGTTTTTGTTTTGCCATCGACTTTTTGTACGAGAGATTTGCCTTATTTCAAATTGCCTAATATAATTTCGAAAAAAAAAAAAGAACGATAGAAAAATAAATAGAAAAAAAGTAACGAAAATATGTACTTGTTTCGCTAGGAATGAAAGGAAAATAAATAAATATATATATATAAATTTCTTTTGCAAATTACAAAAACTGAAATAAAATAATGCTTAGCTGATGGCAACATGTCTGCAAATAAAATTTTGCTACCGTTTTTATTGTTGCTTCGTTTTCTATCTGGAGAAATATAAGAAAAAGAAACCCAGGCATTTTCTGCGTTTTCAAAATTTAAAAAAAAATGAGATTTCGTTTCATAAAATAAAAAAAATTATCATTAATTTACTTTAAAAAATGGAAAATATTTTTGATTAAATTGTGAGTTAAATTTCTCTGCATAAACTATTATTTTCTTAAAATTCGTAAAAGAATAGCTCTAGAATTAGTTACAATATTTTTATGAAAACAGTTAAAAATATCTAGCAACCATAAAAAGTTACTTAAATATATTAGGGTCTCCCAAAAGTTTCTTTCTCATCACACTATGAATGGCTTTATCTGGCTTTATTTATGCAAACATGCAGACTTATCTATTAGGCGTCCATGTCATCGGTGTAAAGACAAGTTCTTTTGTCCATTTGGTGGAATTGGAAAGGATTAATTTTCTACGAGCTCCTTTCTCAAGGTGAAACAATAAATTCTACGAAATAATGTCATCAACTGGATCAATTAAAAGCTGTCATAGTTAAAAAAAACAAAAACAAACTGGATTGATGAATCAACGAGACGTTGTTTTTCAACATGACAACGCGAGACCACATATTGCATTTGTCGTAAGAGTTTGATTGGGATGTTTTACACATCCCGCATACTCTCCAGATCTCGCTCCATCTGATTATTACTTTTTTTGTCCTTAAAACATTCTCTTCGTGATAAACGGTTTAAATCCATCAGCGAAATAAAACCGCACCTCGAGGATTATTTCTTGTCCAAAACACAACAATTTTGTAAAGAAGGCATAATGAGGCTTTCTGAGAGATGGGAGACGGTAATAGAGCAAAAGGGTTCTTATATAACGAAATAAATAATATCTTAAACAGTAAATATTGTATATTCATTTCATATTAGAAATAGGAAAGAAAACTAATGGTGTATCCTAATATATGAAATGTTTCATTAATTATTTAATAATACGGGTCATTAATTATTTAATAATATTTTCTATATAAGCTACTTTACCCGTCTCAAATAGGGTTGCCATAATAGTCAGGCATTGATATGGGATACTTAATTGTTAAATAAATCAAACATGGAAAAAAAGTGAGTAGATAAGGGCCCATCTTACTTTAATTAAAAAAAAGTCAGTGAAGTTAAAGCAATTTAATGAGAGCGTAGAATAATTAAAAGGGTGAAAACTGATCCTTTTCCGCCAGGTCATATTTTAAAATTAATTTTACTTAATAATACTTGATTTACTTGCTTTATTTACAATCACATTTTAAAACTGATTTTTTTTCTTTATCACAGGAATTGTATATATATATATATATATATATATATATATATATATATATACATGCAGTTCTGTTCAATAAAAAATTTGTATCTCCAAAAAATTTCAGCAATTTCTCTTTTCGTATTCAACTGATTGGTATTATTTTTCACTAAATAATCTTTTAAGTTGTTGCCGATAACGGCGCGTATTACAGATTTTAACGAAGTTTAGTTTTATTTTACTCTGTTAACGACCTTTTGAAAGTAACCTTAGAACTATTTGGAGACGGTTATCATAATTTTGCATTCCAACCAGATGACGAGGTTGATGCCTGTGCAAGCACTCCCTCTCAATAAACTTACACAACCCCCTGAAGGGAGGACCTTTGGCTCACGACGTTGGATGTAGCATGCTCAAGGCTTGCAGAACCACAGAATATATATCAAATGGATTGCATATCTAAACAAGTTCTTGGCGATTATTATGTAACTTTAATTAAATCCATTTAATTTTAAAAATTTGCATAAAAAGGCAATAACAGCTTGCACAACTGAATAAGAGAAAGAGATTAAAATATTTGAATATTTTAAAATTCCTCTATCGAAAAAACTATAATCTTTCTGATTTGTTAGTTACAAGCATTAAATATAACTTATATACAAAACTATAATCTTTCTGATTTGATAGTTACATTTTTTTGTTATAGTAAGCTTTACATAATTGTAATCTCTTGTGTTTTCCTATTTTCTCAATCATTCCGGAAAATATTATTATTATAATAATTTTGAGAGATAAAAGTAGTTTAAAATATTTTTATTGCAATAAAACATTGCAAAAACAAGTACACACAAAAATTTTATAATTCATAGCAGAGGTTAAAACTATTTATTGTCTTCGGGCGAACTTTCGAAAATCTGTTTTTCATATTTTCAAAAAAATATATTTATAATTTTTGAAGAAGTCACGTTTTGAACGTATATTTTGCACAAAATTCTATTTTCCGGGAAAAACTTTTAAGTGGTAGTTTGTTTTGATTGACAGTTCATCATTTCTTTTTAAAATTTCTGGAAAAAATGTTTTTTATTTACATAAACTCTAAACTAAAAATTGTTTTGGAAAAAAAAGGGAACATGTAGTATTTTTTCAAAAACTGACGATAAGCCGCACGTTTTTATCAAGAATCTACCGTAAACTTTATTCGAATTTTTGGAGATAATTCTAAATATTTTTTTAACTATTTTAGTTAGAACACGATTGTCTTTTTATAAAATGACAATATTATTCAACCATTCCAAGAATAATGATTGCCTAATTATTTTTTTCATTAAAAAATGTTGCCAGAGGTTCAAAGTTTAAAATTATTTAATTGGCAAATTAAAAGGAACTAATATTTCAGTCTGAAATATTCCGGTAACAACATTTTTTTATTGATTAAATGCCATAATTTCCTTGTTACGAGGAACAGAAAAGCTATGAATTAATTAAAAATAGTAATAAAGTTGGTAATCCCGTACTATTTCTGAAGCCTGGATATATCTATGAATAAAGAAATCAGTGGTACTGGTCTCCTCGGAATAATACGTTTTTTGCGATCTATGTTTATGAAAATTCTATTAAGAGTGTGATCTCGCTTCTTTTGCAATTAATAGCTTAGATGTGGTTAATGTAAAATTACATTTTGTTTTTGAGTTATCACATCTCAATACTGACTGAGGGATTTGGCACCAAATTTGACACATTTATACGTACATTTCCAATATTAAATCTGTGTGCCAAATTTCATCTATCTAGCTTTCTTAATTTGTTATCGTGCAAATATATATTCGAACAGCTGGACACAAAGATTTCTTTTGAATGGATTTCGTTCAAAATTTGATATACAGAGATTATATACCAAATTTTATCCGACTTAAAGTTAAAATGCTCGCTGGTAGATAGACGGTCTGACTGACAGACATAATTACAAAAGTGTGTTTTTCGGACTTAAGGACGTGGGAAAAGTGAAGATTTGTCAAAAACTCGGATACAAATTCTTTCATCAATACAATGGTTACTGTTTGTATTTTTCGTATACGAGGAAGGAGAGAATAATTTTTCAGTTATAAGCTGAAATATTACCTATTAAAAATAATTTATGAAATAATTAATTACCTTGTAAAATGCGCAAAATTTTTCTTATGAAGCATTTAAAATTTTTTAGAAAAATATTCATTTGTGCATTCAGCATTTTACAGAAACTTAGAGACAATAAACAAATTATTTGAAAGACGGACACCATAAGAGTATTCAAACAAAATGTTTTGAAAAAAAAGGAATAAACAAAAAATATCTTTCCATCCAACAATAATTTAAAAGCGAAATAAAAAGAAAAACCTTTTCATATTCAGGCGCTAACTGAACAATCACCAAAGAATTTATAGTATTCATTTCAAATAGAAAAATATTAAACTTTGATCAAACAAATTATAATACAGGAAATAAACGCTTTTTGAGAAATAATTTGAAAATTGGTAACACGTAAAAGTGATTTAATCAGGAAAAAAGCATATTCTTAAAAACTGATTTATTTACATAGAATTATTTTTAATGAAGAGTCTTTGAAAATTATTTTACCAGATAAACATACACATATTTTTTAAAGTAATAGATTCTACATTTGTTACTCATATTATTTTTATTTGTATTATTTTGTATACCCTCTTTATCAAAGAACTAAGCTGTGAGTATTGCTTTAAAATATCTAAATGATTAAACTATATTTATTTTCATAAGATACTGCGTTTTACTAAGTGGCATTTTATTTTTAACTTCACATGAAAAGATGAAATTTGATTAGCATCAGCTAAATGCTTTCAAATAATGTCAGTTGCTTTATTATAAATTTTTGTTTCATTTAGAAGAAGGAATAAATTATTTCAAAAAAATTATCAGTTTAATGGAAATGTATTCTTTTTAATTTAAACATAAATATTAAATTTTCAAGCAATTTAAATCTTATAGAGTCGTTAATTTAGAATGTTTAGCTTATTAAACACCATTCAAAGCGTCTGACTAAATTGATTCTTCAAGGAAAACATTTAAAAATGAAATTTTAATAAGCAACTTTGATCATCACACATTTAATATTACTATTTTAAATTTGTTTAAAAATAACAAGTACTGGTATGCCATTACATAGAATTAAAAGCAATATTTAAACTTTGAAATAAGGCATTTATCATAAAAGTAAGAAAAGTCAATTCTAAATAATTTATCTTTAATATTAATAACACATTTTCAATTTTATATGATTTAAGTGCATTCAAATAAGTTTAATAAAAAAAATTAAATCGGCTATCTGAGCTGTTGATTATTTGATAGTTGAATTTCATGATTCAAATAAGTCCATTGAATATTTTATTCAATATGTTTCTTTTATCTATCGGTGCACTATTATAGTAAGATGGGAAAACTTCACGCATTTTTTTATTGCCGTTTAAATTAGAACGAAATTATTTGTCTTTTTTTAATCCATCCATTGTGAATAATTCCAAAATCAGGTATGATATCGGTAAAACAGGGAAATGTTCATTATTTGTATGTAAAGGTGAAATAATAATTGAGTCAGCAAATTTGTGAATGTTTGAATAAAGGAAATGATGCATAATCGAAATTTTGCATATTATGTGTCGTATAAATGAAGTATTTTGCCCTTATAATGGATTTCACGGAGGGGCACCTCAAAATTGAGGATGATAAGCTTCAAGTATGGTGGTTGGTTCTCGCCGCGATGATGGGCACCGAAAGAGATGGGATTTGGCTACCTTCCATTAATGACGAGACGTACTTTCAAAGGAAAGGGTTATACTGTAACCGGTAATGGACGGTGATGACCAGCAAGGGAAGGGTTATACTATGGCCGGTGCACCACAGTTCCCACCAGTGTTGCTGTAGCGGTGGTCCGGCCAATCAGATATATCTGTGGGTCTACGGACCCACAGTTAATGATCATCCTTATAATGGTTGAATGGAAGGTAGCCAAATGATAATCCTTAGTCAGTTATTGGTATCCTTATAATGGTTACGAATCAATTGAAATGTGATAGAACGATGCATAAATGGGAAACATATGAAAAATATTTTATTACATCTGCTCAATGAAATTGACTTTTTTTTTATTAAATTGCAGTTTCTTCTATCAGAGAAAACAAAATTATTTTATTTTGTAAACGTTACTTTGCAAAATAAAGTTACAAATATAAAATTTTCAATTATGAAATTGATTGTAATATTTAAATTTAACCTTATCGATAAATTTTCATTATTAATTTAGTATTTGCATAAAATGAAAATATATATATATATAAATTGAATATTGAAAAAATATAATATAAATTGTCTTAACCTAAATTTTCGTCTTTTGGAATGTATAACAGGTAAATAAAAATAACATTCAACTATATCCTGGATTAACCACAATTTAAGCATAAAACTATACAATATTATATTGCTTATATGTGAAAAATGCTTTCAAATCAATAATATTTTATGTTTGCAATATTGAATTAATTTGATAGATTTTCTGATGAGGAAAAAATATCGAGCTATCCTTCAGAACAGATATTTTTTGAAAAGAAATTTTTCAATCCTATTCAAATAAAAAAGCAATACGTACGACGCACTCTATGATGTTTACTCCCAACTCTTCACCTATACTATGCAAAAATATTTATCGATTCATAGAAATATAACTAAAAGTAAAACTAAAAAAATGTAATATAGCAGACAGAAAAAAAACCCATAATGTCAGATCTATTCAGTTATTACTCGATTATATCGACAGGAGCTGCCTTTCACTTTCATCGTTAAAAGTAATCAATTGCGACAAAATGCCAATAAGCAGCTACAAGTGATTTTAAACGGTATTTACGTTAAGGATATTATATTATATATAACACCTAATAATGTCTATCAATCTCGATATTTATTTCCTCCTGAATTCACTTAATGTAGGAACAATCAATACAGGAACAAAGCTGTTGTCATGAGGCTTTTAGTAGGATTTCTAATAATAAGGATATTTGGACTTGTACTTAAGTATAATTTTATTTATTGTAATTTATTGAATCTCTTATTTATAACAATCAATTAAAAAATAGATAAGCCTGGTTTCTACGGTAGCAGGGGAATATAAAACACCATGTCTAGACCAAATGTGCTAGAAAAATAACATATTAATTTTTTACACTTTATTTATTTTGATTAGCTTGTAAGAAAGAAATTTTGTAAATGTTTTCTCGGAATACTTGATGTTTTAGAGCTATAAAAGTGAAAATGCAATTTCAATATCTTCAGAAATTAATTATCGATTAATTCATTCATTTAATTAAATTTCGATATAGCATGGTGCAATAGTTTAATATTCAACAAAATTTGAAAAAAAAATTGATTATTGTAGAATTTGTAAATGTGAATTTTAAAGAAGGTACTAAAATGTAGAAAATAGTGAAACAAAGTATGGTTTTTATTTTTTAAAAATTAATTAATTAAAGTGTTGGGATTTTTTTTGTTATTAAATACATTTATATTTTATATCTGGTAAAGGTGGTAACAATGAACGTTTAAGACAAACCTTTTATTTGAGTTCCATTATATCGATTCTTAAGCTGTAAAAGCAAAATTCAACAACATATATTAGTAATATTTAATTTTTGGGGGGAGAAAAGAATGTAACGAATTGAAATATCACAAAACTTCAATAAATGCAATAAGTATAATTCTATTTTTTTAAAGTACAGTATTTTAAATTTAAAGAAGAGTTATACGTGCTAGATCACAGTCATTAAAATTGTGTTTCAATTTAAAAATTTGCGACCATAATTTAAAAAAATTCACAACACAGAAAAAAGTTTATGTAACATTCTATCAGCATATATTTGAAAAACATGAGAGAAAATTTCATAGCTAAAAATATGATGCACTTGGCATGTTTTTAAATGTGAATATAGTCAAGCATTATCTGAATATTTCTAAAAGCATAATACTTAAAATGTGTATATAGCTACCAACAATCCAACAAAAAAATCGATTAGATGAATTAATATATAGAATTTTTAAAAACTGATGAAGCTAATATATATATTTAAATTCCTTTTTTAAGTGACTACTGATAGTTTGCTTATAACTTGGCATAATTGCTCAGGATTACTACCGTTCTGTCTAGACATCATTATTGTACTTTCCTAATCCGTCCTAGAATAGTATTTTCACCATTTATTGTCAATATTATATAGCCCTAATGAAGAGAGACATGTACGACGAATCATTCAAAAGAGGTAAGATTCTCGAGCGTCGTTTGCGTCTGTTAAGGAAGTAACAATACCATTTATTCACATTCCAGTAAAAGAAGAACCAGCTTATTTCTATAAAAACTTCTCGCCTCATATTTCGCAACTTAACTTATGGATGTCAGGTTATTATTCTACAACTATAGTACAGCATCTGATACTGATAAGCAACTCCGATATCTAAGCTGCGTTCGCTAATGAAGGATTATCTGGTATAGTTTAATCATGTTTTTGGCAACTATTAACATAATTATGAATACACCTACAGAATAGGTTCATATTTAATCACATATTCATGAAGGCAAATATGTTATGATTTAATTAGTTCTGGAATTCAGAGATATCAATTTTAATCGGCAGGAGATATCGCATAGAGTTCTATGCGAATTGTGACTTTGTGTGCAGATGGAAGGATTTTAGAAATAATTCAAACTTTATTATTTAATTTGAATCTATTATTTATTTAAGAATTTATGTTTCACTGTTCATTAACTGATTCTCCTCCCTTCTTTGTTAAAGATATACAACAATTTATTTTGAATTAAACATTTTTGAACTTTCTTTTCTTTTGTATATGCTTTCCTATCGGAGATTCATATAAATATACACTATCTTGGCAGATTGTATATCTTATAGCCTAGCTCTGGTGAGTATGAGGTAAAAATTGCATGAATTCTGACTAGTCTATTTTAATAAGTTAAGAGGAGGAAGTGGAGTGAAATTTTATTAGTTTCTTTTTTGTCCTTCAAAACTAGGGAATAAAGATCTATAAAAAATAAACAGAAAAAAAGGGCATAGACTTCCCCAAAATTGTATTTATTATAATATTATTAGTTTTCCGCTATTTTAATTTTCTTCTCTTTAGTAAATGCAGTCGACTATTTGAAAATGAAATTAGTCGCCAATATTTCGAAGCCTCACTATATATTAGGTGCTTGCATGTATTTTAATCAACGACATTAATACAAAGTATTTACATAAACGACAATGGTTTTGTATTTTACCAATTTGCTATAACTTTATTGTTATCATTTTGAAAGCTTTCTATTTAGTATTATTGGGTTATTCAGAGTATAAAGACCTCAACCATGGAACGCTCCAAATTGCATTTTTGACATTTATTGCTTTTTTTGTTTGATTTGAAGAAATCTTCGGCCGAAGCTCATCAGACACTTTTAGAAACTTCTGGTAATGCTGCTCCATTTTATCCCAATTGTTGGTTTTCTTTCCAACGATTTAAAAGTGATGATTTTGTTGTCTACGACAAAGAACAGGCCTGGAGGACCAAAAAAAAATTAGAAGACAATCAGTTGCAAGACTTATTGGACGAAAATGGAAAAAGGTTGTAGAAAATGATGGTAAATATTTTGATTGATATATATTGTACCAATTTTTCTCAATAAATGCCTTTTTAAAGTGAAAAAAGTGATCAAAATACATGCAAGCACATAATATATGGAATTCATATTCAATGTTCAACAAATTGTAAATAAATAAAAAGTAAATGTTAATTATTTCATAGATTAAAGATTAGAAGTCCTGGATCTTTAATAGAAAATCTATTTAGCTTTCGAAAAGTCACAGTTTCACGTTTTCCTGTAATTTGAAACTACGTAATAAAATATTTTATAAATTCTTTTTAAATCAGAAGTAAATATTTCCTTGAATTTTTCAATACTGCTGTGAAAAAAAAATTATCGAAATGAAACGTAAACATAATATGATATTTTTTTCTGTTTTGGATTTTTATATTCAAAAGCCTTAAAACTGAATTCTGATGCGAAAGAAATTTCGAAGTATTTTAGCGATAGAAGCAGGATAATCTATTTGTAAGAAGAATTTATTTCGCGATATTTGATAAATCACTGCAAGTTTTTACGGTTGAGATGGAACTGAAATTTGCTGCTTATTTGTTCAGATAGAAAATCGTAAGTTGTTTTCGCAGAAAATGACTCTGAATTGGAATTTTTGTAGAAGTTTTTTTTTATGTGATAAAAGAAATTGAAATATAGTTTCAGTATTTTATTTTTCTGGAAATCTTAGAAAAGGCACAGACAAATTAAAATCTTTAAATTTTAAAAGCGAAATTCTAAGAAATATAAAAATATCTGCATTCGCATTTGTTATCTTTAGAAGAACTGAAACCGCCATTTTGATTTTAAACTTTTTGAAGAAACTTGTAATTTTTTTGAAGTGTCTTGGTCCGGATTTATACTGATTGTTCTTTGGAATAAAGTACATTTTATATTAATTTTTAGCTTTTTATTAATTTAATTTTGTTCTGCTTATGAGATATTATATCCCTTTATCCATTGAAAACCGTAATTTTTACGGATTTATATATTAATGCATTAACACATTTTAACCTAATATAAATGCATAAAGGAATGTTTGACTTGTTTAACCTATTTTTTAGCTACTTATTAATTTAATTTTGAATTTCTGCTAATGAAATATTTATAGACTTTATCCATTGAAGACGTCAATTTGATGGATTTATATATTGGCGCATTAATACGGATGAATATATTGATGTGGCAGATTAATATATTGAAGCATTAGTAGATTTTAACGTAATAGAAAATTGGTATAAACATAAAAGAAAGTTCATATCAATCTTTTAGATACTTATTAATTTAATTTTGAATTTCTGATCAAAAAATATTTATACATTTTGTCCATTAAAAACCATCAATTTGACAGATTTATATATTGGTGCATTAATGTATTAATGTGGCAGAATTAATATATTGAAGCATTAGTAGATTTTAACATAATAAAAATACATAAAATAATGTTTATACCAATTTTTTAGCTACCTAATAATTTAATTTTGTTTTGGTGATGAAATACTTATATCTTTTAGGCATTAAAAACCGTGTCAATTTGACGGAATTGCATATTGGTGCATTAATGCATTTTAACATAATAATTGCCAAATTATTAATAGTATTATTATAGTTGTATATAATTGCATTTATATAATACTATTGATATAAATTATATATAAATGCATTAATATACGATTTGTAATGCATTCCAATTCAGAAATCTTTTAACAAAAGTAAAGCATGCCATATTGATAATTGCATAAAAAGAGCAATTTGAATTATTTGTGGTCATAGTAAGAAAAATGATAGTAAAAAATTAAGTGCCATGAAACGGAAGGAAATGTGTTTCTTTGAATGTGTAGAAATTGCCATAAAAGAAACTAAATGCGTTTCTCTGAATGTGTAGAAATTGTCATAAAGGAAACTAAATGTGTTTCTCTGAATGTGTGAAAACTGGCATAAAATGAAACTAAATGGGTTTCTCTGAATATGTGAAAACTGCCATGATACGAAATGGGATATGTTTCAGTGAATGTGTGAAAATTGACATGAAAACGAAATGTGTTTCAAAAAATGTTCTTACTAATTTATCCATTAGAATGAAAAAATGTAAAATATTACTTATCTCTCGCAAAATTATTACTATTATTATTAAAGTATTTTTGTAGTTTATTTATTGAAATTTTAAAGCAGACGATTAATTTGAGAAGTCAATTTCAAAGTACATATTAAAGCAGACCAATTTCAAAGTACATATTAAAACGGACGTTTAATTTGAAAAGTCAGTTTCAAAGTACATATTAAAGCAAACAATTAATTTGAAAAGTCAGTTTTAAAATACATATTGCTTTATTCAATATTTTTCATTATTTTTTCAAAACAGTTTTCTTTATAAAAGCTTTTGAATTTTGCTTCTATGTTCATTCTTTGGGAAGTTGCATTACTTGTTCATGTCTACAAAAATTACTTTTAATGCTAATTTATATTTTAAGTGTTTTTTTTCTCAAATTATAAATTTAGAAAACATGTTCTTGTGGAAAATTTATAAATTAAATCCTAACAATTATTTCTTTTTTTTTGAAATTTGATATAACAAGTTCTCAGTAGATTCCATAATTCCTGAACCACATTTTAGGTAATTTGGTCATTTAACACATTTTTGCAATTGTTTGGATTGAATTGAATTTGGAAAAAAATTATCTTGTTTATTTTTTATTTAAATCCCAGTATTTAAATATTGTATAGAGCTACAGCTTATTTCTTCTTTCAATAAAAAGATAATGAAGATAAGATTCTTAAGTTTTCTTCAAAATATTAAATAAATCATTTGATAAACTTCTAAACTAAAAAAGATTGTTTTATATCTCTTTTCTGTTTAAAAAAACAATACAACTTTTAAAAACATTTTGGCTTTTAACTGATGTATTTTTCATTCATAACTGCTTTTTCAATGTATTTTATACAAAAATTGAAAAATACAGACAACTTAAAATAATTTTCTAAAAGTTAATCCCGTATGTACTCAGCATATTTTATAGATCCTGAACTTCAGAACTGTCTTATCATATTTATAATTAATCAGTAAGCAGATTCTCTGGGTCTTTTTCATTATAAAAACCATAGACCTACAGATCAAAAAGACTTATTTGACTTATAGGTCTTTTTGACTGATTTTTGAATATAAAAAAGAAAAAAAGATATGGAGAAAAGGAGCTAAGTTGAATTTCGATTTTTCTAATTACAAGTTGTATTTATGCCTTGAATAGAACATACTTGCTTGGAAAAATAATAATATATTCTGATCATATTTTATTTTTATACAAATAGCTAATATGATAAGGAGTAAGTGCCTGACAAACTGGGATCAAAATGACCCTAAAGGTTTGATGATGCATATTTGCTGAAGGTTATTCGTATATTTGCTGAAGGGTTAATTATAATAACCATTTTCATAAATACCATTAATTTGACAATTATTATAGAAATAGGTGTAGAAGTAAGTGCTATTACCTGTTATTCAGTATTCGTGTTAAAATAAAGTATTACTTTTAGAAGTAACAGTACTTACCTCTGGACCTGTGATAAGGTTCATCGTATGACGATCGGCGTCTGTCGTCGAAAGATTCGTAAACATTCGTTTCTTCAGGTCTCGTCCTCGCTTCCACTGCCACTGATCCAGAGTAAGATCGATCTTCGGGATCCCTCGGACCCGGCCGGAGCCGAGTCCCGTGCTGCTGAGGACGGAACTGATCCATCTCGTGCTCCGTCCTTCTCAAATTATCCAACCTGAAAAGAAAAAGAAAATGATGTTACTTATGATAATGTTACTTTAATCAAAAATGATAATGCTACTTATGATAATGTTATTTTAATCAAAAATGATAATGTTACTTATGATAATGTTACTTTAATCAAAAATGATAATTTTACTTATGATAATGTTACTTTAATCAAAAATGTTTTTGTAATTGTTTTTTAAAGTAAATATTTACATCAAATGTTCTAATAATCAAAGAATATTTGGATATAAGTCAGATAAATTCTCTGGGTTAATTTTTGGGATTTTCAGACTATGCCAAGATCGCCAAGCTTTATTACACAAGAAATACCAAGATTCCAAATTGTTACATTCCCATGTTTACTAGACAATTATCAGATTGATCTAAGTTTATGAGCTTATTTGGTAATTCCTAGATTGCCCCATGATCGTCAAGGCTGAATTACTAGTCATCAAGTTTGTAACGATTTGAATTTTTACGATTTGAATTTTAGCGGCGGCAGTCAAAATAAGAAAAGATAGCGCTTTATAGTTTAAAGAAAGATAAGTTCAGTAATTCCTTTATTTTTTACGGCCCTTGAATTAGCTGGGGATTTTCAAATTATGCAATGATCGCCAAGCTCCATTATATAAGAAATGCCAAGACAACACCAAAATGATCCCGCTGGTGTGGTGTGGAGAGGGGGGTGCCAGCTTAGGTGTCGTCCTCATCATCTGACCGCGGTTCAAAATTACGAGGTCCATCCCAAAATAGCCCAAGTGTTGCTTCAAACGGGACGTTAATATAACTAAACTAAACTAAACTAAACTTCACCAAAATGGTTATATTCTCATGATTACTTGATAATTATTAGATTACGCCAAGATAGCGAGCTTAATTGGTGATTTTCATATTATTCCAATGTCATTTTCCCAATCACTAAGTTTGGAAATATTTAGATTTTTTCCTCGTAATTTATCGCTGCGACTGTCAAAATAAAAAAAAGTAGCTTGCAGAGATTTAAATATACTATAGATTTCTATACTATAGATACAGAGATTTAAATATAAATAGTTTATAGTTTACAGAGAGATAAATTCTACAATTTCTAATACGATCTACTTAAGATCCTTATAAGCTATGTAAAGAGGAATCTCACATTAGTTTATTTTTAAAAATAAGAGAAATGTACTTATAGAAACAATTTTATTCAAAAGCAGAGCATATCTGCATTTAATTATATTTTCTTTGGATAATCATTATTTAATAGATTCTACTTTATTTCGCTTTTATTTTATGTGTACCATTTGCAAAACCAAGTTATTTCCAATTACCTTACTGACCTTCCTGTTTTTTTCATGAATGGTTCTTATATATGGGAATATTCCTCATCAATTTTGAGAAAATTACATAGGAAATATCTGCTGTTGTTATTTATGCACTTGTCATTGGCAAGCCCGCTGACTAAGTTAGCGATTTAAGCCGAGTGTGGGCAGGTAAAGGCCGCTGAACCTCCGAGGGCAGAAATTTGACTTCTAGCTCATGTGAAGATGACACTCACACAATCACTTTCACAACCCCTTTTTACATGGGCGGGGGATACTCTTTCACACACCTTACAGATAGAACACGGGGAAGAGCAACCATGCCCGAACCGAGACTCGAACCTGGGACGCTCAGATCACGAAGAAAACGCGCTTCTTCTAGGCCAGGACGCCGGTATAGGATATATCTCCATTTAGGAAATGATTCCCGATCGCATTGATGAAATTTTATTATTTATTTCAGATTTTTAGAGTTAAATTATTTAACTTACCCATCTTAACACTTAATGTTTTATCCTAAATTATATTAATCAATGTATCGTTTTCACCAAAAATGTCCATTTTCTTCCAATTATTATTTTGCTTAACAAGTGCTTTTAAAAATTCACATTTTAAGTGAGTTCATTTATGGGTACATGCATTTTATAAGTTATAATAGCTCCACAGCAGAGTATTAGCTTAAAAAAAAAGATTCCGAGTCGGATTCGACTGAATATTTTTCATAATACGGACATAAAACACATATTTCTCGAAGATCAAATACCTTAAAGCAATAGCATAACTTGGAAATGCGAAGAGGAAGTTGCTAATTCAAATGCTGTCATCATATGACCGCAGTTCAAAACAGTAGTTGAAAATCGCGAAGTTTGTGATTAAACAGTTCTCGCGTTGTTTCAAAACAAATTAGCTGAGAAATTAACTGAACTAAACATATTTTATTTATAGTCTCATACTGTTCGTTTCAATATCCCGATATTTCCACTTTTAGACTTTGCCTTGCTAAGGGGTGAGACACAGAAGGATTAGCACATTTCAGAATTCTTCGTCATTCTTTGACTTTGATTTCCGTAATGTTAGCTACTTTTCCATTTAGTTTCTTTCCCACGTATATGCGAGTGTCGTGTCATTTCTGACCGTACTATTTTATTTCAACTCAAAATTGCGCGTTGATTTCTTATATGGCTAATTCAAGGTCAAGAAAAATTTCAGGAGTGACACAAAGAATATTTTATATACTATCATTAAATTTGATGCAGATTATTTACTATTGTATCATTTCAAAAGGTTTCAAAAAGTTCAATAACAAATGAAAAAGAAATGTTTTAAAATAAAAAAAATTATATTGTAAAAAACAAAACAAATTATTATATTTTAAGAGGAGAAATCTTCCATTTATTCAGCATAATTTACTATTCAGGTCCCTTATAGTAAATGAAAATTATTATAAAGTATTTTATTGTGAAATAGAATCATTTTCCCACAATTCCGGAATCTTTTTCCCCGAGTTATCTACAATTTTTCCGCTTTAACAATAAAGGGATTATTCGCGCTCTTAATGTTATCTTCTGCTCCTTTCAAGTTTCGTCTGACTGCCACTTTGACTAAATAAAAGTACCCTGATTCACAAGCAAAAGCGCAAAGAGTTTTCGAATCCACGAATGAACAGTATTTATAATCTTACAGGAAGAATATTTATTATTTCAAATAAATATCGGTACTTTGTAATTTTTTACTAATTTTTTAAGCCTCTTTTGAATTTCTCTGCTTATATTTTGAAAGCAAATTTATACTAATGTCGATGCAGCTGTATATTTTTTCACAGTCCTAACATTTAACTTCCCGTTCAGCTCAAAATGATACTTGAAAGGTGTTCTCCTCATTTTTAATGGAGCATTTGATTAATCTGAATTAGAAAATTCAACCACAAAGGTCTCCAATCTTGTTTAGCATAAATGATTAACCTTCACTTAATTTGCTACTGCCACACCTATATGTATTCTATATTCATCTCTTAAATGAAAAACATGTTTTTATATTTTTATTTAGTTTCAGTTTGAATGCATGCAACGACTTTAATGCAATAAACAAGCTAATGAACTTATTATTCCATGGTTTCCAAGAGAAGAATTTACTACGAACATAATCCAGTTGCTTTCATCGTATCCGCAAGTCATTAAGATAAAATTATTTACTTTAAAGGCAAGACTCATTTGCATTTTGATTAAAAACTTTTTTTTTTACGTGTGTGCATTACAATTAAATAAGAATTTTTTTTTGTTGGAATTAACTATTACTGACGTGACTAAGTGATGAATTTTCAATGTATCGACAATTTGTGCTCTTTACTCGCTTAGTTCGTGATCGTTCTGTTTTAAACAATTTGTTGAAGACTTGATAATATCGAAGATACACATATGAGAGTTTTATGCAGAATAATTTTATTATCCTAAATCATTAAATTTCACATTGGATTTGGCCGTGGTAGCTAGAGGATAAGATAAAGCTTTGAGTTCCAAATTCCAGCTGGTGTGGTCTGGGAATTTGAAAAGGAGGATGCCCTCATGTGTCGTCCTCGTCATCTGACCGTGGTTCAAAATTATGAGGTTCGTCTAAAAAAAATAGTCCTATCGTTGCTTTGAAACGTGATGTTAATATAGTTAACTAAATTATCCCTACAGCACTGTAGTCAATTTTCCCATTAGAAATGGAGTTTAAAGAAAGAGGTCAAGACTTTTAATTACGCAACAAATTTAAGATATCTCCAATAGATTTCCTACATCTCAAGAACAAAATATTATCTTAACGAATGAAGTTAATCGACTTCAAGTAGGCAGATTAAGTTTTGTGCTCTTTTTTCCCCTTTTTTATAGAGTAAAGTTTAACATTTTGAAAATTAGGGCAAACGCGCGTTTCACTAAAACTCTGATGCAATTATCAGATCACATGCATCTTACCATTTTACGTGCCTTCAAATACCAATAACTCATTAAATTTTTCAAGAAAAAATTTCTTCTTTTTATCTTTTCTGAAGTCCGCATTTTAATTTTTGGTGAGTATTTAAAAATATACTATTAATTGGTATTTAATTTTTTCTCCTATTAATGAGCAATTGAATTATAAAAGTTAAAATAATTATGCCTAAACTGAGAAAGAACAATTGTTATGAAATGACTACCATTGCTTTTTCCGTTAAAAAGTTAATCAGAAAATTTGTACCAAATCATTTTTATCAATGTGCCATTGCCTTACTGAAGTAGCTTATAAATTGCATCTAACAATGAAAAAAAAAACAAAAAATATTGCCTATTGATACATTTCTGAAAATTAGAAAGATATTTTAGGAGAAAAGAGTCTTTGACTCTTGCAGCTATTTAGAATTTTTACTACATATCAGCTTTAATATGGAAATTTTGTAATATTTAATAAACAATACCTAATTTTGTCCTAAATTTGAGTATAACAGAATGGTATTTAACGAATGTTCAACGACATTCTTTAACCACTATCTATGCGGTTTCCGAATAGTCAGTAGAATGCAAGAGATGTTCGGACACTATTTAATTTCCCTGAGAATACCAGATCCAATTTCCATTACAGAACGATTTATCCGCACTAGGGCGGCGCCACGAAGGGGCTCCCGTTGATAAGGTTATCGGATCCAGGGGGCCCCAACCTTGTTGGACAAGATAAGGATCTCATTTCACTGAACGGCCAGCGTGTGTACTGACCCTTCGGACCATTTTTCTTTTCTCTTTCCTTCTTTATCTTACCGAACGGAAATGGCCAACTTTTGTGGAGTCGAATCTCCTCGCAGCGCCCCCTCGTGGTGTCCTCTCGCATCAGGACCCCTTTTAATATGTATGTAGCATGGGGATTGCGTGATCTGTGTACTATTGTCGATGTCGATGTTCAACCCTGCCCAAGGGACAGGGTAAATAATGTGCCCGGGTTGGGTCATTGTTGGTTTGGCGGTCCTCCAGTGCCTTGGCGAGCAAAACTTTTGTCTTTATGTCAGGGCTCAGGAATCGAGGGGTACGTATAAATTCCATGGCTGGAGTAAGAAACTGGAAAACGGCCCATGTGTCTCGATGGTCCATGTTTTGTTTTTGCCAAATGAAATATTCAGTTAGGGTTTTTCCTTTTCTGTTTTTCTTTTTACAGATAACGTATTAGTATGTGGTTTAGATGGCATACGGAATGGATTGTTACATTGTAAGATAGGGGAAAGAATTTTGAAAACGTGTTTTGCATGACGTAGAGTAGAAAAAGATATCGGATTCCTGGTAACAGAAATATGAAGATAAGAAATAAGATTAATAAAATGAAACAGAAAAAGTCATTATTCTTTTCGTAGATATATGAAATATAATGTTGGACATTTCCATTTTATGTATAAGTAACAAATTCTTTTTTACAATGTTTTCAAAGTAAGAACTACTGCTATAAATGTTCGTTGTCTTTTTTATTTCTCTTTTCTAGGAGTTTTGCAATCTTTATAAAAATACAAAGCCCAAGATTTTTTTTGAATTATAATGGTATTCTCCGTTTTGAATTTATAAAAATTTGTGTCACTAGTTATTTCTATAATTTCATAGGAGATTCGCGTAGATAAATTTAAAAAATGATAGATATTATTGAACAAAATTCAATTTTAAGCAAAAGTAATAGACACTCTGTCTAACAAATCTCCATGTTTAACATAAAGTTAAATTTAAGAGAGTTTCCTATAATCCTGAAATATGTAGGAATGTATTTAATGCAATGGATTAATGACCAATCAATATGACGAGTTAATGGTATTTGAATTATTTTCATATTTATCTGAAATTAATAGCTACATCTGCCTAAAGTTTAGTTTTTTAAATAAAAATAATTTATAGACTGTTCCATAAGTCTTCATTTTTACATGAAAGTTATTTAATAAGAAATATTGTTATATTTGCTTCATTTACCAGAAATTACTTGTATAATGTCAAGAAATTTAGAAGAATGAGAAAATTCTGATTGCAAAAATTCTGAGAAAGAATGCTTCATGATAAAAATTCACAACCTGCCTGGAGAATCGGCTCCTGTATGTCAGGATCGCTGAGATAATAAAAGGATTATATTATCAATTACAAACTGATTATCACTGGTCAATGCACCTTTCAATTCTTTTAGGAACTCTGAAATCGGAAAAGCAGCCAACTAATTCACATTGGCGGAAACGAGAATCTATATGTTCGATCGGCCACTTTTTGACTGTTTGCATTTGTAGTATCAAAATACACATATTTTTTAAAATTATTTGGTCATTAGGTTTCCTAATTCCATTTACTATAAAGCATTAAATTAAAAAAAAGGCTTGAATGTTAGTCAAATGAGATTTTTTAAAAAAAGAAGTTTACACTGAATTTTTCGAGGAACAGAGTGCGTCGGTAAACATAACTAAACTAACTTCACGGATAATATACAAAATTAGAGGGGGAAAATAAAAATAAACATGAAGAGTCTTTTGAAGAATTTTTACCAACAATAGGTGGCACTAGGTACTTACACGTGCAATTATGGCTTTATAGAATTCAGCTGTTTCCAGCTTAATAATTTATTTAAAAAGAAATCCCTGATTTTTTATGTGGAAATACTACTTTTCTTACTTATGATTGAATATTTTTAGTAGTAGTTTTATATAAACTACAGCAGATATTCCAACCTCGAATTATTGAGAGTTTATTGGTTTAATGTCGAGTTTAATCCCTTAAATAAATTTTTATTTTGAAGCTATTTCTATAATATATTATAGTAATGAAAACACTCATAGTTTGCTGGCAGAAAAATGCAATAATACTATCATTTTAAAATGCTCGAAATATTATAATCTTGAAATTTGTAATTGCTGTTATTGAAATGAAGAATTACTCTTGAGTTTACAATACAAAAATGCATCAGTGAGAAGTTTGCATCATAAAAAGTTTTACTAAAATCAAAATACTTTTTGAAACAACTTATCGTAATCATTCTGTATTATCTTGAGAACTTCAACAAAAATATGCCAACTGTACTCCTCTACAGAACAATTAAACCACTCCGTTCTCTAGAGCTTTTGACACTGACGCGCTCATGTCATTGAGTTGACTCGAATACCGAAATATTTCGGACAAACACCCCCACCTCGGCTGTAGGATTCTTCGAAATGTTTAACGGCGTGTTTTCAACTGCGAGAAATGATAACATTCCACTTTGCCTTAACAATTCCAAGAAATAAACGTGGCAGCACAAACCACAAGTCCCAACAAATCTGTTTGCCAGTGGAAACGAATCGCTGCAGCACGAACAGCCAAGTCTTCCACCTCCAAATAAATACCAGGGAAGGATTCACTTCTCTTTAGTTTGTATTATGTATGCGATGCAGTGAGTATTCTTAATGGTTTAGCTCACGGAGAATTAGAACTTTTGTCTCCAGTGCGCCACGAGTGGTTTATGAGAGGGCAAAAATATTCGCGTCTCTTAATCAGTGGGAAATACGGGTAGGAGTTGTCGGAAATGCTCAGTTAGGGGACATTTGCCAAGCGAAGAGCAGGCATTTATTTGGCAGTGTAATGAGAGAGAAGTGGAATTAATGCATAATGTATTCAAATCTGGGATTTCCTGGTTGGCAGATGGAAACGCCTCTGGTTTGTTTATTTCTTCTTGCCGCTGTGATCCGAAGGTCATATCTGTACGACTGCTTCTGACTAAATGCTACCATTTTTTGAAATTGTTGTAACACAGATTTCGAATGTAGTTGAAGTAAAATTTTGTTTCTGAGTATTTCATCGAGAATTAAAATTTCTGTTTGCCTGGTTAGGTTTATTTGAAATGTATGGTGGTGCAATGGTTTTGCCTCATTCTATCTTAGAATTAATACAGAATATTCATAAAACGATTGAAGTTTTTACTATTGACCCTTACATGACTTCGATTTCTAACACGATTCTATTGATTTTGAAATGAAATACAAACAAATAATGATTAGATATTGCCAAGAAAATTTGGAGTAGTAATAAACGAATCTCATTTCCTTGTCGACAAGTGCTAATCCTCAATTTGTTTCATGTTCCTTTTACTATAATACGGGACAAATAATTCTCAAATGAATATAGGTTCAGTCAAATTGTTTGATACTGTTTGAATATAGATTTTGAAAGCAACCTAAACAAAATTTTATTTCTTTTAAATTTATAGAGATGAGAATTTTATTGGAAGCTTTTGTTTGTTTCTGTTGGTTTGCTTGGAATTTAAGGTATCCGACTACGTTAAAAACACTGGTTACCGACCTCATTGGCGAATTCTTTTTTTATTATTATTTCCTGTAATTCAGACTTCACTCTTTCCAAAATAGTATTTTTTAGGAAAAGGAAGGTCTAACCTATCATCCAGGAGAGTTTTATACAATTTTTTAGCTAAAAGTTTTCTTTAACTTCAATTTTCTCAAACTTTAATTTTCATAACAATTCTCTACCGTTAACATGATATCTCAAAAACTAATAGAGGTATTTACATAAAAATTTCCGCGTGTGCTTTAAATACTGTGGGAAAGGAAATGAAACACTAGTTTTATTGTTGATGAAATACTTTTTTCATTTATAGGTGCTTTTAGAAAAATTAAGTTGTAAATTTACGGAAAAGAGGTATATATACGTATATTTTTATCCATAACGTCTTTGCATCTCAAAATGTTTCTTAGATTTTGGTTCATTTCATTCATCATTATATTCTATAACTTGTGTACAAAGAAAAATAGGATTGCTGCATTGCAATTTTGTGTAGAGTGTTAATCGTTTTGGTTAAATTTCATTAAAATTTACTACAAATTTTCCTATTTCTCAAAATATATTATATTTCAAAATAATGTTTTTGTATTTATAGTGTTAATAATTGACAATACATCTAAAATTATAAATAGTTTTAAAAAAATCCAATTTTTCAAAAATATCCTTTCGAACGTAGTAGGTTAAGGGGTAAGAGCCATGGTGCCATGATTTGGTAAATGAAACTGTTGTATATATAAAATGGTCAGAAAATGATTGATGGTACTTTAAATGGAATTGAAAAGAATGATATAATAGCAATGATTGTTTGAATGCTGTTAAGTAAATTTACAATACCAGGGCTTAAAATCACAGATTTCTTGTCCAGCAGATAATACTCTTCGATTTATTATTTTTTGTGAGGAGGTGCTATGCTGTGAATTTAATATGCGTTAGATGAATGCTAGCTTTGTTTAAATTATTTGAAGTTATTCACTATGATAAAATCTTATCAAATTCCAATTATTAATCATTCAACTAATGGGTGTGTTTTTATAACACAATAAAAAGGTACAGTTGAAAGACACTCAAATTAGCATCTGGTAAGTAATTATAACGTCAAGTAAAGTGATTTAATTTTTTTCAATCAATTGGATTAGCTACCTTTCGCTTGTATATTGTTATCTTTCTATGAAATCTTAAAGATGTAATCATGCCAAGATTATTACGATTATGTTTAATTCATTCATTAAATTTCAGAAAATTAAAATTAAAATTAAATTTTACAAAAAATAATCTTATCATTTCCTTTAAAATATTAATGGATTGTGTTTTTTGTCAAAAAATACTAATAAGATAAACAAACATATCGTAAATATTTTAAAACTAAATTTTTTATTTATATCTCTAAATCAAAATGTGTATTACCTAAATTAAGATTCACCTTCATTTCATAAAAATAAAGCGTTGCTTAGGAACTGTTGTAAGTTTTTGAAAATTTAGTTGTAAAACTGAAACAAAAAAATAAAGAGTTAAATAATCTTTATAACCTCTATTAATAATTGCCTTTCTTGGTTGGTTTCAGACAAATAAATTAGCCTATTAGAAATAATAGGAAATTAATAAGATACTCTACTGAAAGTTTTGAGAAATCTTTGCATTAATTTCTTTACGTATTTTAGAATTCATCAAAAATGAAATGGAAATTGTTGAAGGACTTTGAATAAGAAATAATTTCCATAATTTTGATTTTTCTGTAATTTTTCGAAATGCAATTAGATTAATTGATATATCTACCAACAAAGTAAAAAACAGATAAATAAAAGTTTAGAGAAGAATTTATGTATAAATTACTTTATTTTGTTAAAAGTCTGAAAGTGAAATGGAAAAATTTAAATTGTTCATTTCAATTACAGTCACAAAACATTAAATGCGAAGGAAAAGAAAACATTTCCATTTTTATGATTAATAGAACGCATTGAATATCCATGCATCATATGCCATAAATTAAAAAGAATAATGATGGAATATATGAATTATAATTAAACATTACGTAAATATTAAATAAAAATTTTTTTATGAAATGTTTTAATACATTTATTCAAAACTTCTGATGAATATTTACCAATCTAATATGATATTTAATGTGATTAGCCATCAAAAATATTTGAAAATTTTTATGTCATATTAATAGCATCAAAAATTTTCTTTATTACAGGTGACGTTTTTGAAGGCAAACCATTTGATTTTATTTTTACTTGAGTCCGTTTTTTCTTTAAGTACCTGTTAATAATACTTGTTTTTATTGTATTACTTCATGTATGAAGATTAGATCTCTTTTACTAAATCATTAAATCCATTTCTTCTCGTAACTAATCTCTGTATCCATTAAATGCCATACTAATAGTTTTACTACTTGTCTTATAAAATATTTTCATATGTGAAAGTTAGATTCATAGCAATTGAAAAATAAGTACACTTAACACAACTAGTGAATGCAAAGGATTTTATTTTAAAACTTATTTAACCCTAGATTTACCATGAGTTCGCATATACCTATTTCTACCAAAAGGGTCAAAATGACCCCTTTCGGTATTTAATTAGAAAAATATAAATTGACCTATCTATTATGAAGTTAAAGTAGAAAAACTTTTATATTTTCAATATATTTGTTGATGTTGGTGTGATGAAAAGACATTCTCTCTGTGTTTATTTACTAATCTTATTTACGTCTTTTACGTCTTATTACGTCTTTACTAATCTTATTTACGTCTTCAACACCATCTATTCTTCTACCATCATCTTCTACCAAATCATTGACTCACACGTCTTCTTACTAACAACACATAATAACTTCTGTCTGACTGACTTTCGGCTTCGTCATCTTGCTTTTTATATAAACACATTTTACACAGACATATTTATTTCTATATTTATACCTACATCTATGAGCGTCCCTATCAAGCCGTTACATATTTAAATATAAATGCATGTATTATCAATAATATTTATTCGAATGGTCAAAATGACCCCTTTGGTAAAAGTAAGTATACTATATACATTCCTCCGAAATTAAAAAAGAGAAAAAGATAATATGTGTGATCATATGTCTTATAAATGTAAGCAAATATTAATTAAAATATTCTTATAAAATAAGACAATAATTTTCTTGAAGAAAATTAAAGAAAACTTTTTTCAGAGGGGTCTAAATGTCCCCTTCGTAAACCTTGTGTTAAAGGAAGAAAAGTTCCTTCTTGTTTTGTTATGCAAAATATAGATATATTGTTTATCTGATGCGTGCATTTCTTGGGTCTAAATAACACAATAATAAACATCCTATCAATTATACTAAACTGGGAAACTAATCTAACTAGACGGTGGTGTAGATTCCAAGGAAGCGGTAACCCTACAGTTAGGAGAAAAGGTTTACTTTCCTCTTCTTCATGCACTACAGCCCAGTTACATTCTCAGCTTATTCCTCTCTAAAACAATTATCGCTTTCCTTCTAAGCCTTGCATATTATCTGTCTTAATTGCGCTTGTAGATGCCTTTCATCTCTCGCACTTATTGTCTGTCTCTTTTAAAGTTTCTATTCATCG
>JAPMOR010004161.1:341651-354755 GCA_026543865.1 Argiope aurantia | reverse complement strand
CGCATACACGATATTTGAAATTATTTGAATACCAAACTAGACAATAAATTTAACCCTATATAAAAAATATCAAAAGATTACATATAATGATAATGAAGCACTTCTTCATTTTGATCAGAATAACGTTTGATTAGGTTTTGTTCACAAATCTTAGAGAGGCATTTTTTTAACACACACACATATTAAAGTAATCAATTAAGCTAATTATCTCGTAAATAGAATCCTAAAAAAATAAATAAATGTGTATATTTGAAAGAAAATTAAAGCAAAGAGAAGCACTTTTATGTTATAACCAATATTTTTTTTCGGATCTGAAATATCCTTGAATTGATCAAAAAAGGAATATTGCATGGCGGCATTTTTTCATTACCGTACTATTTATTGATCACAAAAATTTCTAATTAGAGTGTATGAAGTAAATTTTTAAAAAATAATTTCTTATATATAGTTTTAATTTATCATAATAAAATAGGTAAAAGTATATTCACATTTCTAACTTTTTATTATCATTCAATAAAGTTTATTTCAAAGTTAATTAAGCATTACAATGCTTAAAAACATAGCCATTCTTTGAAAAATGTAGTGTTATAAACTAACAAATTCGAATTGCATTTTTGTATATATATTTTTAAATATGTCCATACAGAAATATTTTCACTTGCATTCTAAAGTAATATTATATTAGAGCTTAGAATATTTGAATGGAAAGCCAATTAAAATTCGATTTATTCAAAAATTTGACAGGACAAATTGAATCTAAAAATGAACGGAGAAAGAAAAATCCTGATTTATAAAGATTTGCAGATTTCAACAAAGATGTATTTTTAATATTCAAAAATTTTATTGAGTAATATAAAAATAATATTTGGTTTTTACAAACTAAATGAATAGTGATTATTACTTTTAAAAAGTTTGAATTATTTTAGAAACAACAATAAATATGTAAATAAATTTGAGCCCAAACATGTAAAGCATAATGAATAAAATATCTTTGCAATAACGTATCAAAATTAACAGCAAAATTCACGCCAAAAATACTTGAATTTCTTACAAAATGTAAGACATGTTTTATTCCTTTTTTGATTCAGTACATTTTTCAACAATTAAATCTTCGAATGAATTAAAGGCTTTAATATATCATTTTTTAAAACTGCAGAATACTCGAGGACAATACTTAAAAACAGAAAACAGCTTGAAAGTTTTAAAGCTTTTCAGTTCAAGTTCTAGGTTCGAGTTTATAAAAATTAATTTCAGTTATTATGAGATTTTAATAACATTTTAATAGAAAACTCAAAGGATCAGAAAGAATTAAAGTTAAAAATGAATTCCAACTAAAACCATTCGAAACTCTATTTAGCTTTCATGATGCAGCTGAAGCATTCCAACTTTAAAAAAAACACATTTTAAAATCTTTTCATGCAATTTACTATCTTAATGAAATGATAATAGTATTATTTTCAACAGGTATTTCAGTCTTACAGAATTTTTAGAATTTAGTAATAATTTCTCGAATATTTTGGTAAGAAATACTGTGAATTTCTTATTTGTTACAAAGTAGCGGATTTACAGAAATTTTAATTTATGAAATAAAATATTATGATCAAAGCTTACAAGAATAATATTGGATTAAAAAAACATGCAATCGGAAAAGGCGAAATAAATATGAAGTTTCTTTTCATTATAAGAACTTCATTCCTATAAAAGAAGGGAAACTTTTTGCACGTTAATAAGCTGTCGCCATTTCAAGTAAACAGACTTATTGTAGTTTCTAAAAACCAATCAAAACATTTCTGACACAATGCTCTTATTAAATAATATTAAATCGTTTTCTTTGGGAAGTTAATGATTTACTGAGAGTCCTGGAAATTACACAAAAAGAAGCTGACTTTTCACAAGAACGTGCTCTTGCCGCTTTTATACTTTGTAAAATAATAATTTAAATTTTCAGACTTTTCATTCAATCTAAAATTATTTGTCAGACATAAAGTAGGACGAGATATTTTGCTGCAGAACAATCTTTCGAAATTCCTTGATGTTACATGCAAGTTATTAAGAAGATCAGGTATTTTGAGAATTTAGATTATTAATGAAAGATTTACTTTATCTTTCTTATATATATATGTCTAAAAAATTCGATAAATTGGAACCTTCTTTGGAAATTGAAAACGATAAAGCAGTATTATTAATTTTTTAAATTATTGACGCATTAATATAACATTTTCTTACTTTATACGGGATAAGAATGTAAAAATTAAGTCCCTTTTTAACAGCAATAATTCATTGTGAAAATTCCGATGACTTTCCTATTGATATCTTTTTCTAAAATTCAGTTTATTTGTGAGACTTAATTTAAAATTGTTTTCTAGAATTTCTTCGGAAGAATCTTTTAAAACGTGGTTTTTTTTTTATTCTTAAATTATCAATTTGTGATTGCCTGAAACTTTTTTATAACTTTTTAAATGTTACTATTAACTTTTATTTTGTGAAATTTGACTTAATTTTCGATTTAGGTTTAGTAGTTATATTAATTCATTACAAATCAATAAATATATTAATACAAAATAATTTATTTTTAAAAAATAATGTTGAAAAATTGTTATTTTATTTTTTTTAAAATATTACTTGCAAAGATTTATTTGAGAAATATTACTTAGAACCATAATTTTTTTCTTCTTTTCTTTACTTGTCCTTTATAAATCAAATGCAAATAAGCCTGAAAACTGTACTAGTTGACAAACTAATATTAAATTTTTTCCATTTCATTCTTAAAAAGCATTCTCTTTTTTAAGGTAGTTAAATACATTAAGGATAAATTTTATGAAAAACATTCGAAAATAGTTATATTTTTGAATATTTGAACAAAAAATATTTAAAAAATGTCTATGAAATCAAAATGTACCAGTTCAGTGGAAAAACGTTTCTACAAAGAAACGGAAAAAGGTCTTTTTTTGCTAAACCGAAACATAAAGAAAAAATCTTCTTATTTAGAGGATTATCAATTAATTTAAAATTTTGCAGATAGTTTAAGAAATATATTATTTCGTTCCTGAATTAGAAAATAAGCTGTATTTTGATCCATTCTTTAAATATTGAGTATCGACTGTTAATTAACACGAAAACTTGAATTTTTTCTTATGAAACACTTAAACAACTATAAAATATTTTTAAATGCATAGAGTATTTATTATCCAGGCCAGGAACTGCAGAATACATTGAAAAATTATTATACCAAATTTAAACAAAAACTATGCATTCGATTTTAATTTATGAGGTTTTTCGTAAAAAAATTCTATCAGAGATTAGGATTTGTAAAAAGTAGCAACTAAAGATGTAAAACAGCATTAAAAACATGCAAAAGAATTATAAAAAGTCGTGCAAATTCCCAAAGAATGGACTTGGAAACAAAATTTCAACACGGTTTTATAAAAATTCTTCAAATATTAAAAAAATTAAGTGTTTTTTAAAAAAATTAATATTTTGCAAAAATTAGCTTTACAACGTAGTCCCTTACCTTAAAAATAGAAATAACTCCATAATCTAGGAAACTTTTTTCCCTGCATTATTATTATGAAAAGTTTACAAAAATATAATATTCAGATACCGTATTAAAAACTCTTTTTAAAATACAGTAAATTAGGGAAACAAGGTTCAGTCACTGACTTAATCCATAATATCCACAACTACTTAAATTCAATAAAATATTTTTTTTTTCAATCAACGGAAAATGCTCATAGAAATTCAAAACATAAATTTCGATGAGATTTGTTATTTTCATTTAATTTGACTGCACTTAGTGTTCAACTCCGGAGAAAATCTTTCTCTTTGAGTTTATTTTTCTGCGCATATACAGCATTGAAGGAAAAGCAGGAATTACAAAAATCTTGAAATACACTCCACGGAACACAAATCCATGATACCATTTCGGACACTATCTTTCGAAGTGATGTTTAACATTTCAGAAAACATAATCTATACAAATATAACAAAAATGCTTAGATTTTTTTTCTAAAAAAAATTGAAATTTTGGAGCAGATTTTTTTAAAATTTGTTCACAAATATTATGAAACATCGAGAAGATGTAGTCAAAAATTCGTGAAAAATAATTAGGTTGCGGATTGAAATCTGTTTCCATTGCGCATGTAGCATTGCGGAAGCATACAATATTGTGATGTTTAGGTTTTTTTAGTTTCATATTATGTAATTTTTTTTAAAAAAAATCATTGTTAATGATGATGAATAAACATCACATAATAATAATGATGAATAAACATAACATAATAATAATGATGAATTTTTTAACAAATATTAATTTTAGTCCACTGTTTTGAATAACTTACTTCATACTGCTGTAAACACATATTTAAATGACCACTCACAATGATTAATTAATGCTTGTTATAATTTATTAGAAATTTAGGAAAATAACTAACTTCTTATAGGATTTAAAATAATTTAGAATAGTCAATAACATTTTGAAATGTTTTGAGATCTTAAAATATTTTCGTTCCACGAATTTTCTCCGTTTTTAGTACTAATAAATTTGAGGATATGTCTATTATAATAAATTATAGAAATAATATTTTATATCAGAATAATTTAATCTAACACTCATAAGTTAATTTAAGATGCAGTATCTTTAAATGTTTTTCACGTTATGAGTGATTTAAATTTTATTCATAAGTAGTACTGAAATATAAAAAAATAAGTTTTAAAGAATTTTTTGTGCTTATTTTCAAATTTAAATTTTCTTTTGTAAAAATATTATTCCGTATAAGGATGTAGATATGAAGTAATAATTAATTTAAAGTAAAACAATACCGTTTCAGTATTACGTTGATTATCTAAGCATCTTACTTGTCAAAATCTAAGATTTAGTCACAATTCCATGATGCAAATATTTTTTATTATCTTGAAAAATTGGGAACTATTTTTCAATTTCGTTTCCCAAGTAATTTAGTCTGGTGTTTAGTACCCTGAAATAAATGTTTGGTTTTTTTAAGCTGGAAAAAATGATCGTCAGTTATTAAATTTTTAATTTTGAAAACAAATTCACATTTGAAGTTTTAAATTTATGAAAGTTGCAAAAAATATGACAATTTTTAATAAGTTATTTTTATCTTATTAACATAATATTATGTTATTTAATAATATTTTAATTAACAGAATTGATAATAATAATAATTAATTAATTTTATTTATTTATTATTATTATTATCAATTTTATTTACTTATTGTTATTATCAACTATTAATAATTTAAGATTAAAATAACCTCAAATTGATAATAAATAAATAAATAAAGGCTTTATTTTGTGACGCTAACTGGGGAAAAATTTTGCTTTAAATTAAAACGAACTTTTAAAAAACAATCTAGAGTTTTCAAAAAAGGAAATGCCTATGATTATATTTCATCAATCACCGCTGATCCATGATTAATTTAATTTTAGAAAGAAATTGTAAAAATTCTAAATGTCATTTCATTATCACATTTAATAACTCAAACATTTGAATAATCAATCAACATTTCGTGATGCCAACATTTTTGACAATCTTGTAAAACCCGTTAGTATCTTTAAAAAAATCCAAGTAATTTAATGTAATACTCTAAAACAAATGTTCGTTCGTTCAGTAGGCGTAGATGACTGCCTGTTATTACTAGATACGTGTTATGCATGCAGTGCGCTACCTCTCAGAAACACTACACGGACACAAGCCGAGCTAGCGTGACAGATACTCTCCCCGCCCCCAGAAATCATTGGGGGGGAACTCAACATCGGATTAAGTGAATGAGGGGGGTACCTTATGTTGATTCTAGGAAAGGTGTGATTTATGAGACGATTACTCGCTTAATACTCACGGAAACCGGTAAATTAAAATACTCTATACACATATATGTATAATACGCTGATCGGTTATGATTGGTGAGTCATTGAAGTAATATGCGGATCTAATGCCCCTTCAGGTAACTACAGTATGAAATATGGGAAGGAATTAAAAAATGCCTAATGAAAAAGGAAGCGAGCCTTTTGGGGTTCTTACAAAGCTTTTATTTTCCCCTCGTGAGTAATATATATACATGACAGTTCATGTATATTACTCCCGTGGAGTAATTTGTCACGAAAGCATCATGTGTGACCACTTTATCGTTTGGAAATTTATATTACTCAGCTGAGTAGATAGATTTTAAATTAAAGTGGATAAGTGTGGAGAACATTGCAATAGGCATTTATATTATCAAAATCTCATTTGGAAAACCCATATTTCTGAAGTACTGGAGTTTTGAAAAAGTAACACTCTACCTCTCATATATGACTTATTAAGTTAAACAATATTTTTTGCATTCCACAGAAAATATGCATAAAATACTACATCGTACAATTAAAGAAAACATTTTTAATTCTCATGAAAATCCATGTATATTGCTTAAAATGAAGTTTTTTTTTTAAGCATCATGTGTGACCACTTTATCGTTTAGAAATTTTTATTACTTAGCTGAGTAGATAGATTTTAAATTAAAGAGGATAATACTGGAGAGGATTGAAGTGGGCTTTTATGATTTTAAACTCTGCTTTGAGATGTCCTTATTTCTAAAGTTCCGGAATTTTGAAAAATTAATGCTCGATTTCTCACGTACGAGTTATTAAGTATGTTTAAGCATTCAAAATACAATTTTTTGCATTCCACAGAAAATATGTATAAAATATTACATCGTACTTTTACAGGAGATACTTTTAATATTCATGACAATCCACGTATATTGCTCCTAGAGAGTAATTTATCATGAAAGCATCATGTGTGACTACTTTATTGTTTGGAAATTTATATTACTCAGCTAAATAGATATATTTTAAACTAAAGCGGACAAGTACTGGGAGAATTGCACTGGGTCCTTTTGATATCCAAATCTGTTTTTGGAAAACCCTATTTCTAAAGTACTGGAACTTTCAAAAAGTAATACTCGATCTCTCACATACCAATTAACAATATTTAGACATTATTTTCCACAGAAAATAAGCATAAAATTTTACATTGTATATTTCAAGGATATATTTTTAATATTTACGACAATCCATGTATATTACACTCGTGGAGTAATTATTTAAAAAAAAGCATCATGTGTGATAATTTTATCGTTTGGAAATTTATACTTCTCAGCTGAATATATTTGTAGCTGATTTATAGATGTTAAATTAGAGTGAATAAGTATGAAGAGGATTGCAGTGGGCTTTTAGATATCAAATCTCGTTTGGAAATCCAGTATTTCTAATTTACTGGAATTTTCAAAAAGTAATACTCGACATCTCACATATGAGTTATTAAGAATGTTTAAGCATTCGAAACAATATTTTTTTTGTATTCCACAGAAAATATGCATAAAATTTTACATTGTATATTTCAAGGTTATATTTTTAATATTTACGACAATCCATGTATATTACTCCCATGGAGTAATATTCAAAAAAGCATCATGTGTGACCACTTTATCGGTTGGAAATTCATATTACAGCAGAGTAGATGTGTTTAAATTAAATTTAAGCATTTTTGTGAGAAATATATTATTCTTTTTAAAATCCAAACATAATTTGGAAAAATTTAAGATTTAAAATATTGAAATTTTGAAAACTTAGTACCAGACCACTCACATATGAATTAAAGAATGTTTAAGCATTTAAAACAATATTTTAAAAATAAGCAACATTTTTAAACATAATTTTTAATTAAAATAATATTTTTATATTTTTAATACTCGCTTTATCCTCGTTTTACATATCCATATAAAATTATTCATTTATAATCAGAAGTATAATTAATCCTGACATATTATATTAAAGGTAAAACGAGAATTACAAAACTACCTTAAAATCTATGATTTCAATTTCTAACTATATTCAAAGCAACATTTTTACATTCTTTAGATAATTTGTAGAATGTTGAACCATAGATTATAAGGAAATATCTGTAATACTGGCTTTGAATTTGTTTTATATATTTATACTTTGAGATATTTGATCAAAAGAGGAATATAATTTCGTGATCTCGTATTACATTAAATGTGACACAAGAATTACAAAATCATTTTGAAATCTATAATTTCAAATTCTCTTCAAATCTTCTGTATTCCAAAAAGTAATATTTTTATATTCTCAAATTATATGCATAGAATTGATTAGAATAAAAATTGATTAGATTAACCAAAGCGATTAGAATAATAACTTAAAATAAGAAAAATAATAAGGTAAAGATAAAAAAAAGACGTAAAAAAGTTTAAGTATCAAACACTACTATTTTTTTATATTTAAAAAATTCTTTATTCTAAAACTTGTTTCTTTACGACTAAAATTCTGTATACCAACATAACCTGCGACTTAAGGACATGTTTCTAAATATACCCTTTATAAGGCAATTAGACTAATCTATCAATGAAACATGGTGCAATTTGCACAAATAGGCCTCCTGTTTAACCACCAAATTCCAGCACAGTTCTCAAATTCCTTTATCTTCTAGGTATGTTCATTACCTCCCATTCCACCCTTTTATAAGGGTGGGGGTGGGGCCCGTGGAATTCACTTATTTGTTTTCCTTAATGCTTCTACTCCCTTTTAATGGTCAAGCATTAGCAAATTGCCTTCTTCACCCTTCGATCCAATAGCTGTTGCACCTCACTTTTTACCAGACGATAATTAATCTCATTTCGTTGTAGATTCGCACACCTGTTAAGGGACTGCTTGCATTTTTGGAAAATTACCTTTCCGACAAGATGCAAACGTAATAGTAAAATAATTCCCGCGAATAAACAGGCAACGAACTTTTGTGTAATAGAATTCAATACTTACTTAGCATTTCCAAACACTATCTGCTCCAGTCAGTGGTCCCCTACACGTGTTTAATGCAGATAAAATTGCGAAGCTTTCGTGCATGTTAGTCTCTCCACGCTATTGCTTTTAAGCTGGACATTAAGGTAATTAAATTTTGTTAGCTCTTAGATTAATTAGGCTTAGCTTTTATAGTACCTCAATGGATATTGGTTTGCCATACCAGCAGGAGTCGAAATGTTTATCACCATTTTTGAAGATTTAGTTTACAATTGATTTATCAGATTGATGTCACTGATATTTGAGGATAATCAGTGATGGACCTGTTATCGGAAATATATAAAAGTCGGTATTCTATAGAATATTGAGAACTTGACGGCAATACATGAAACAATTAATCATTTCATATATTGCTGTTAAGTTCATGACATTCTGTAAAATACTAGGAAACGTATGAAATGTTTAATGGTTTCATACTTTTCCTATTACTTTATAGAATATAGAGAGCTGAACAGCAATGTGTGAAATGATTCTACATTTCATAAATTTCCTAGTATTCTACAGAATGTCATGAACTTAACAGCAATATATGAAACGATTAAATATATATATATTTTACAATTCTTAGATATTCTGTAGAATGATAAAGTTCAAACAGGAAAAATAAAAACTACATCTCTAGTTGAAGAAATAGATTATTTCAAAAATAATTGGATGATATTATAATCGATCGTAGAATAAATCAACATGATGATGACACTCTTAAGAGATTTCTATTTCTACTATCTGCCGTGTATACTTAAAGGAAACCAGTGATGCGCATGCAAGTCCGAACTGTCATAAAAAAATTCATACCTTCTGTGGCCAAGACATAGTTTTAGTAAAGATGAGAAAAAAAGATTTTTGTGCATTCTTTGTTCCGAAACTATTTACTTTTTAACTAACAGCATTTCAGTAAATTATTTCAGAGTTTTTCTAAATAGAATTTGTTATTGTATGGAGTACCTAGGTATTATATACAATTCCCAGCGAAAGTATATAAAAATTCTGATATGCTAAACAAGGCCTAAAATCGCCACTCATTCTGTAATGTGCTTAGGTATTCCATAGAATGCCAGTAATAGACATTTAAATAAACCTGTGTTCGGTACTGAACTGATCTAATGATTAAATCATGACTTTTGGATCACAAGATTGAAACCCTATTTGTTCATGAGACGCAGCAATTTATTACGGAATTGTACTGCATTCCGAATATCGAACAATAAGGTTGGAATATCGTACAATATCTTGTACTAATAGAGAGAAGGGAGTTAGAGAATTGAATTGTCCAAAGATGTGTTGCGTATTTTGGTCTGAGGTACATTAACCCTCATTTTTTCACTCCGTTAAATAATTATGTATCAAATCACCTGAAACCAGTCGAATTGATCGTAAATTTCAAAACGTCTCGAGATGGATGTTTTTTCTCTGACTGGAAAGTATGGAGATACAACACAGTGTCGAATGTCAGAGCTGATACAAATGCCCTTCTCCCTATTTGCAGAAGACATTGTATGATATCTCAACTTTGTTGTGCTATAGTCGGAATGCAGTACAACATCTTGAAGATACCGTAATAAATTCTTGCCTCTTGTGAGTATACATAGTCTTAATATCCTCACTTGTAGTTTCAAAAAGAGATATTATTTGATCAGATTTCAGCTAAAACAATACAGTTTCATTATACATAAATAGTTGAACAATAAAAGCGGAAATGACTTTTCACGTTAGTTTGATCCTTATTTTGCCATTGCGGGTATAATTTAATTAAGAAAATTATTAACCTTTTTTTTAAAGGTCATTAGTTCAAGACTTGCTTCCACTGTATGCTCACCGTGCATGCAATAGATCAGAGGTGTGTAATGGTTCAATGTCAAATGAAAATGTCTTAAATGTAATAGCTAAAGACGTTTTATGATTGGTCACTCCAAAATAACAATGGGGAGGGAGACCTCGATTGCCTAGTGATAAGGTCTGGGTTTAGGAGCAGAGATCTAGGTGCGAAATTCTATTCAATAAAAATTTTTCTGCATATGGGTCAGACCATATATGGTACATATGTAATCCACAATGATCAAAACCCTTTTGGAGAGAAATGAAAGTTTAGTGAAGAGGCCCTTAGTCAACTGTTCTTACCATTCTCTAAGATTCAACATTACGAAATAGCTGTAAAATATGTCTAATGTCTTATAAAATGTCTAAAATATGCCTTAAACCTACCTAGGATGGTTTTAGAGTAAGATTTTAATTAATTTAATTTAAATTTTACTTTGATTTTTAAACAATAACTCATAAGCTGAATATGTATTCATAAGTTTGAGTCAGTCTAACAGTTTTGAAAGAATATTAAATACATCAAAATGATTTCAAAAAGAAAATTTCCAATTTCAACTGCGAAAAATGCTGGTAAAATTATTTATATAAAAAAAAACTTTATGAAATAATTTTTGTTTTCAAATTGGTGTACGAAAGAAGGAAATTATTTAATCTGTGCTGTGATTTTTAATTTTCTAGTATATTTATGTAGTCATTTGAACAAATGAAATGTAAAAAATCGGTACAAAATTTATAAAATATTTTTTTTTTTGGATTTACATTGCATAATTCTCTTTGTATTTTAACACTCACTAAAAACCTATTTTGAATTATAAGTATCCGCATATAGACTACAAGTGTTTAATTTTTTATTTACTAACCAGTTCAAACTAGTATGAACTCCATAATTCAATAAAATTATTTTTAGTTTCTGATCTGCATTTTAAATTTATCAGTCTTACAAAAAGATTTCCCAGTTTAATGAAAGAAGTTTAACGGCATCAAGATTAAAAACATGATTTCAGTATTTAATAATCATTTCACATTAAAAGCAAATCAGATTCCCACTACATGAATTTTAACAGCATACGCCTTCTTAAAATGCTTTAAAAGAAATTAGTTAATTATTTCAAAACTAAGTATAAGGGTAATGCTAAATAATGCTTAATTATAACTTTCACAACTTCAGTAAATATATTCATATAAATTTTATGTTGTAGTTCGATTTTGCAGAAAATATTCTGAGTTTTAATGTAAAAAAATATTTATATTTATTCTCTAGAGGTAATTATTGATATGAAACATCATGCAGATGATTTTTTCTCATATTTTAAACTTTCAGAATTGCTCAGCTTTAATTATGTCTGAGAATATATCATTAAGTCGGTAATTAAGAAATATTATCAAAAGAGAACATTTCAAAATCTGATTAAAAAGGCTGAATATCGTTTTCTAAACTGTAACTTCTCTTTAGATTATTAATTTAATTTAGAAGACTAAGAAAAATAAACTGAGAAGAATTAGAAGTAAAACTGCCAGAGAAAATTCTCTAAGGATATTACAACAGACATAAATTATTAAATTTGAAATCTTAAACTTTGAAGGAGATACAAAGTATAAATGCTTAAGCCTTTGATTTTTATACCATTGAATAGTTAATATCAACTGTCATAAGGATGGCTCAAAATTTAACGCATTTAATCAATAAGTTAAATATTTTTTTATTTAAATGTTTTTGAGATTCATTGAAATTCAATTCATCAAAAAAATGTTGCAAAATGTTTTAGTGAAGAGAAAAATTTCTTTGCCTTCTTGATAAATTTTATTTTATATTTCTATTTTCATATTTTATTTCACTTCCGTACTTTATCCCCTCTCTTTATATATATAGAGTGTCTATTCTATTTATAACCCAATAGTTTATGTTCTTTGTTTCATTTAATATACTCATGCAAAAATAAATCGGTGGGAGTGGTTTCCTGGAAAATTCTTGCATATTCACCAATTAAGTTAATTATGGAATCTTCTCACAGGCCATTAATACTTCGCATGGCATTAGTAAAAAATAATTATTTTCGGCATGAATCTAAAACTTTTATTTAATCTATCGTGCCAATATGTATTTTAAAAACCTTTTTTCCGATAAAAAAATTTTTTAAACAAAAATTTGACTCAGAACTACGATCATAGTCAGAAAATAACATATCGAATTTCATTGATTTAAGTCATTCATCTCATACGAAAGTACAGATCGACAGACAGGTTCTTTCATACATTTTGTTTAAAAGAATCTATATTTTAGATGCTTAACATGCGCATCAAATTTAATTTTTTTAGTGTATTGCGTTTCGGAGTTAAGTTCACTCGTAATCGAAGAGCCAGACAGACATATTTCCTGTAAATGGATTTCTTTCAAAATTTGATAGAAATCTATA
>JAPMOR010004161.1:316241-341641 GCA_026543865.1 Argiope aurantia | reverse complement strand
AAAATTTTCGTTTAAACCGGTTGGAACTATTGCATTGCGAAATAGTCAAATTTTAGAAAAGCGATGGTTTTTTTTCTCTCCTCTTTATCTCAAAATTGTTCGAGCCTCCAAACTTTTTTTGCCAGCTAGAAATGTTATATTATATATATATATACATATATAACCCTCAATGCCTCTCCTCGCTGTTTCGCGTCCATTCGAATTTTCTTCTCTGTGCTTCTTTGGGCATAACTTCTTACGACCCTGACCTTTATTGTCCAGGCAGAAGAATCGGGTACATGGCGGACATTCGCGACGAGATATAACTTTTTGTTGGCTTTAACTCTTCAAATGTGGCAAACGTTTTTTAATTATTTTCTAATGATCCTAAAAACGAGCCTCAAGAGCGATAAATCACCAGTTTTCAGCTCGTGTATTTTGAGGCTTTAAAAACAACAAACAAAAATAACATCATGTTCTCATATGATAAAAAAACAACAACCTCTTTTTATATTTGAATTGCCTTGTTCTCCCATGAATTGAGAGACATACAAATACAATAAAGAATTTTTTTTTCTATATTCATCTTGGTTCAATATATTAGAATTTTTTTGGTCGCATTTTTTTTTGAGTATGACAGTACCATTAATTATATACTTGGTATATCAGAATATGTGCCTTTTTGAGGTCTCTTCGAATATTTGCTCCGACATTGAAAAACTACCAATCTTTACATTTAGTACATAGGCTTTCTTTTATCAATTTTCTAGCAAGTCTATTTTTAAGCACCACCATCTTGGAACAACCAAGTTATTCACCGATAAAAGTTCCTTACTGCAACATGGCCAGCGATCCCGTCTAATGTTTCGCAGAAGCAGGATTAATGTAGCCATTTTCGGGCCACAATGCTTTCGTCATAAATTTCGGATCTGTGCATTAGTCAAGGCACAAGGCTGGATAATGACTCTATTCAATGTTCGGCCGACACCGCAGAAGGTAGGGGAACTTCTTTCTCCACCTGCTGTTCGTTTATGGGGGCTCATCGCTCAACTTTGGTGTTTGCTTCTACTCAATGATAAGACGTTTAAAAGTTGGAGTTGGGGAACAAAGACGGGGAACTCTGAGATGATGAGAGAGAGAGAGAGAGCTCTTCGGTAATCTTGGGAGAAAATCGGGAGCTGCGCTTTCAAAAGGAGAGAGATTAGAGGCGGGATTTTGCTCGGAAAAGTGAGAAAGAGATTTTTAGGATGCTGATAGGGAAAATTGTTTTCGTAAATTGTTTCCTCCGTAGAACACTTTAGCATTATACTTTTACAGTTAAGTTTCAATTTTAAATTTATTTTTTGACAATAAATTTACTCTTCAAGAAAAATTGTGTAACTATTTACAAATTTGATTTTTTTCTCGTATAAATATGAGTGTATATAATGAGATGCTGCAAATAGCAACTGAAACTTTTAGTTTTTGTACTAAATTTTTTTAAATAATTATTCGAGAGCGTTTTCATCTTTAAATCGTCACAATATAAAACATTTGAATAAAAATTAATTATTCGCGGTCATTTCGGCCTTAAGAGGTCATCTTGGAAACGAAAACTATTCTATAATGCGAATTTGCAATTTTGATAGTTTACCCTCTATAACTACCCTAATTAATCTTAATCAGAATATGAATAAATTTGATGTAAATTAATTTCAAATCATAAACCGTTTAAAACCATTAATGGAAATTAACTTCATTTGCATTAATTATAGGTAGCAATGAAATGTTAATTAATAGTATTAATTGTTTAATTTAATTTTTTTTTTACTAAAAACTTACTGTTTAAAGTAAAACAGTATAAGTGATTATTAAACTTTTCAAAATTAATTGAAAAAACTTAAATAAAAATAGACATGAAAATATAAATTTTCTGGAGTAAAATGCGAAATATGATCCTGATAAAAATATCAATTTTTATTTCAAGAATATATGCATCATTTCTTTAATAAAAAGTATCTTATTAAATTGAAAATAATTAAATAATTTTAATAATCAAATGTTAACCTCCTAACTTTTTTAAGAACCAGTGTAATAATTAATAATAAATACATACGAAGTCCAAGAGAACGTTTAGATGAATGAAAATATTTTATCAATGTTTTAATATAAAAAATACTTAGTTGAACTAAATTTTGTAGAATTTTTATTACATTCACAAAGATGTAAAATAAGTAATTTGAAAACGCTTTTTCCAAGCAAAAAAGAAAAATAAATTAAAATGAAAACTACGATCGCAAATTTCAAGTTATCTGAGAACATTATTATTTTTTAAAGTCATTATTTATCTTAATGAATTTAAGTCATTAACAAGTTTAAACCAGTTTGAAACAATCACAAGATTCGTCTATCACTCTCTCTCTCTCTATATATATATATAATGATCATTTTTTTTTAAACTTTCATTTTCAATTTTTCTAGCTGGCAAACAAAGTACTTTAGCTCGACCGATTTTGAGACGAAATAACAGCTATGATGTCACAGTTCTACGTCAACCTTTTGAAAACAAATCTGCTGTCGAAGAAGCATACGTAACAATAAAGCAATATTGGTAAAAGCAGGTCAACCTTTTAAAAACGCATCTGCTGTCATAGAAGCATACATAGTAATAATGCAATACTGGTAAAAGCAAGTAAAAATGTATGCAATTAAAGATAATGATGAAAATTGCCATTTATGCTTTCTTCATTGCCTACGAGATTTCGAGCTTCAATATTAATTGCCTACGTGATTTCGAGCTTCAACAATTTATTGCCTACGCATTTTGAGGCTTCCAAAACCTCAAACAAAAACAACATCATGTTCTCACATAATAAAAAAAAGAATTAAAAAGTATGAACAATATTCAGAATTTCAAATATTATTCTATTTCTTACATGAGAGCAACAAAATTAATCGCATAAAAGCTGCAAAAAGATTTTATTATTTCAATGCCTCTGTGGGAGATAAAATATTTTTTCTAAGTATCAGTCATTGGTGCTTTTCCATGCTAAGATATCTGGTCAAAATTAATCCATCATTAGCGACTACATTAAAATAAAATTGGCTTTTTGTAAAAGTAAATAAAATTTCACATATTTTGAAAGGAAAAGAAGTAAAAAATGTCCACAGTAGTCAAAGAAAGGAAAAATAATTAATCATTTTTCTTCACAATTAAGATAACAAAATGCAAAATTAAAAGTAAAATTAGATTTATTTTGAAAAAATAGCCACTTTTAAGAATTTTCAGAACAATAAAAATAAATTACTGTTTATTCCAACTAATTAAATTTGTCATCATATCTTGGTGATATCATGATTTAATGAGCTGAATGTAAAAAAAATCACTGAAAAAAGATAAAAACGATTTAATAATCGATAATACATTTCATCATTAAAATCGTTGGCCCTGTTCGACTGGAAAGTAATTAATAATTACAGAATTAATTGCTATTTTTAATCATTATATTTAATTCTTTTTTATCAAAACTAAGAAATAATATGATTTTATGAATCATAATAAGTGTTCTCATCAAATAGATTGCAGTTCAGAATGAAGAAAATTGCATTCTATTGATTTTATAATTTTCTTTTAATATCTTTTTCTTCGCTTAGTAACAAATACGAGTGGAATAAATTTAATAAATTAATTTTTAAAGATGCACTTTTATTATTGCATCAAAATGAATTTCTTTTATTTTTAAACTTATTAGTTATAATTTAACAATTCATCATCAAAAATGTTTGTAAAAACACGGAATAGAATATATTCTCGAGATTCTTTTTTCTTAAATTCTCTCCCGAATCAAGTAAGTCATTTGCAATAAATATTCGAATAGATTACTCAACAATAAGATTCTGTAAATATTAAAATTGAGAACTGTCATCGAGAACACAAAGGCATACAAAATGTCGAAATTCTAGCACACCAAAATTCTAAAGAAAAGTAGATTACAATATTCCATTCTATTACAAATAAAATCATTATTAAATAGAATTCGAGTATGACGCGGTTATTTCACAATATTCTTCTACTGATAGCCGTACTTGGCGACCAGCTTGTTCTCTAAAAATGTTATGTGTTCTATCTTTTAAACACTCAAAAACGGAATGAGTGATTATTTAAAATTTCTTCTTTGTGAATTGGTGAGTTTGAAAAATATCCACATAGTAAAAACTGTAATTTTTGCAAATTATATGCCTAATTTTATACCTATTTTTAAAAGCAAAGTATCTTCATATTAACTGTTTTGAATTTAATATCTTTGTATAATAGAATATTAAAATTAAAAATAATTCGAAATTTAGAAACATATATATTATTATAGAAAGTTTATGAAAGCATAATATCATAGTTTAAAAATTTGTGACTAAAAAAATTAAAATTTTTTTTTCAAAAATAATGTAATCAAAAACAGTTAAATATCAAAATGAAGTTTAACTAGAGAAATGTTTTTCAATGATTTATCAGTGATGATTTTAAAAAGTCAAAAGTTCTCGAATTATATTTACTTCGAAAATAAAATGGAAGAAATGAATAATGGAATTAGAAAGCAAAGCAAGTTGCGACTTTCTCTGAAAAAAATGGCAATACATTTTTTTTTCGGATTAAGAACATTCAAGTAGAACAGAATTTGTTGATGTTAACCGGCTTCTTGTAAATATATCTTGTAAATAAATCATTTTTTCATTTTTTTTCTCTTGTATTAATATAAAAGAGATACGAAAATATGAAAGGAAGCAATTTTTTTTAAAATTATAGCTTTAGCAGCAGAATTTTTTTTAATTAAATAGTCGATGTAACAATGAAAAATGTTGAATTGCATTACAATAAAGTAAAAGTATAATTGCAACTCATAACAGGATTTGATAGCATGAAAACTGTTTTTAAATTTTCAAATAGTGTAAAAACGTCTTTGTGCGATAATATTTTAGGAGGTTATAGTGAAAAAAAAACAAATATTTATTTAATGTTCAATTAAATAAACCTAATAGAAATATCTATCTATTATAATTTTTTTTTATATAGCATTGCGTTGTATTCTGTTTAGTAGACAGCGAGTCGCCTGACCCACGATATTTGAGATTTATTTTGCAAATATTGTTTAAAATATTTAATGAAAATTATTATTACATCTTAGTAAGTATTTGTATTGCATTTGATTGTGAAATGATGAAAAAGAGGAGAAGTAAAGTTGTAATTAACACCAAATGAGTTAATAATATTTGTTCATTCTATTTTTAGACACACCTTTTATGGCAAAAGTAATGAATAGCTTCACAGTTTTCTTATCTTTTTCGAATTTCGTCTCTCGGCTAGAAATCGTCTGCATACCTAAGTATTACATGTGTTAACCATACATTTTTAAACATTAGTATTGAGGCGTCCAGTGATATCGAGAAATACAGAGTGGGAATCTCCCAGTTTGGAAAGAAAACCTCATCGTGAAGCTGCTATGTTGGCGATAAAATGTGAAAAACTGAATCAATACTTAGAAATTGACATGTATGATTCGACATCAGAGTTAGAGAGGGAAAGCGAGTAGGTAGCTAAGTCCCCTTGTAGCCATTCAGAAAACTAGTATAAATAATGCAATTGATTATGAAATTGTTAAACAAAAACCTATTCGATAACTTTAGATATTTATCATAATGGAAATTCAGTGATCAAACTGCATTCATTAAACAAAATTATTTAATATTTGTTTCTGAAGGTTACCTTTATATCAAAACTCTAAAGCATACTCGCTTATTATGAATTTTAAAAAAATACAGTAAATATTATGACTCTAAAAAAATCAAAACTCGATATATATTTAAAATTTAATTATAAAATCTCCTAATCTTTACTTTTTTCTCTATGGAATGCATCAATTTTCTTTGTCAATCTATGGAATTAAAATGCTTGATATTTTAATTTTTCAGTCACACTTTTTCACTCCCTATTTCAAATTTTTAAATCATGTGAATTCACATGAATTATCTTTAATGCTAATAAACAAGAATATGCATATTTTAGAGCTCAATGGAATAGAAGTTTAGTTTAGTTTAGTTTAGTTATATTAACATCCCGTTTGAAGAAACACTTGGGCTATTTTGGGACGGACCTCGTAATTTTGAACCGCGGTCAGATGACGAGGACGACACCTGAGCTGGCACCCCCCTCTCCACACCACACCACACCAGCGGGAGGACGTTTGGTCAGGACGAATTTAACGTGCAACAGACCCCCTTACACGACGGTTCTTCGGTGGAATCGGGTCTCGAACCTGAAACCCTACGGTTCCGAAGCCGAGACCTTACCACCAGGCCACCGCGGCCCTTCAATGGAATAGAAGAATGACCACGAGCTACCATATTTGTCACAAATACGCTTTAGACAGTGGAAATCTGTACCTGGAAGTGGTGTTTTAAAAAATTTTACTTAATTGAAAATTAAGCAAGATTTGGGTGCATTTTCACGATTACTATTGAAACAACTATAACAATATGGAAACTACTATATGGATCTTTGCATCATTTTAAAATATAAAAAGTTGTTAATGGTACTATTTTATTAGTCGTATATATTTTTATTGAATTAAGATATTGATTTTTTTTTTGCTTAATTCTCAACAATAGATTTCATTGTTGCAGGGGAATTCATTGTTTTGTCAAATATTTAATGTCATATTGAAATTCTTTCTATTTGACATTAAGATATTTGTTTTCCATTTTGAAAGCTCAGAAATGATAATTTTATTGATTATCTTTTTGATAAGACAGTTTATGAGAACTAGACAATTTCGTTACTGTGAAAGACAATATGCAATTTCACACAGATGTCACAGGCATTTAAGTACAAACTTTTAATGGGACTATAACATGATGGGACTCAACTCCTTTAGGAATGTTTGTATAAATAAACAGAGTTTAAAATGATTAAAATACCACGACCTTAATATATAGCACAATTTGATGCATTAAAAATATCCTTTAAAGGAATTATGAATTTATTTTGCGGTAATCATTTAATTGAAATTCAACACATCTAATGTCCTAATGACACATGCAAATCAACAAGTCACCAAAGGCAGTTAATTCTTAATAAGGAAAGTTTATAATGGCAACCTCATGAACAGTGGAATGATTGTAAAAAAATAATGGATTGCCTGTCGAAGATATTAACTTTTATCAATGCTTTCAATAAAAGAACGAGAGGCGATTATTTCTCAAAACAAAATATGTAACAATAAAATTTCTTGAAACATTTCTAGTGAATAAAGCCAAATCTATACCCCCTTAAAGTTTCATTAGAATTCCCTTTCTAAAATTCAACTTGTCGTGCTAACGCTTTCGCCTTTACCCTTTCAGGCCATTATAAAAGAATTCAAATTACACCATCACTTCTATACCAATAAAAGTCCGGCGCCCCGAGAAAACTTCATGCAAGAACATCACATTCCAATGACGCCGGCAAAGTATTTAAATTTTACGACAAGAGAATGTATTTTTTTGCCGCTGCTGTTCCACTTTAGTTGAGCTAGCATGCAAACGAGTAGCAGGGCCTGGTCATAAAGTGTGCAGCTGCCCGTTAAAGGACAGGTAAGTGACCATTGAAAATGATATACGCTGGGAGCACCTCAATTAATCTTCGTGGGGTGTAATGCGACGTTTTTACTGTTATGTCCATCCCTAATGTGTTGCCACTTCTTGCAATAACTATGTTTTATGGGAATAAGTAGCATCATAGAAAGGCTACTGCCAATGACATGCATTAAATAGAACTGGCAAATGGACGAGCATTTCGCTTTGCGAATAAAATTGTATTGCATTGACTGACTTTTTCTTTATTCTATTCTATTCAGCAGTCTTTTGTAAATGTGTCTTTTTATTTTTGTGCTATCGATGCCAATGAAAATGAGATGGGTTTATATATATATATATTGTTCTTTTGCTTGTGAAGGTTTAATTTAAGTATTTAAGTATTAAGTAATGGCAATAATACATTTTCGAAGGAAATGTATTATTGATTTTTTTTAATGATTATTCTTTAAATTTTAAGGTTGCATTTTGTTTTAAAGGTTAGTTTTGCATAAAATAACGTATTTAATAAAACTGTATCATACATATAAGTTATATTGTACTCTAAATTTCTAAAGATAGTTTTGCTTCGTATTAGCAAACGAAAGAAATACCGATTATCAGATTATTATAGTGGTTAAATTCTGTTCTTGGCAGTGAGGATACTTAGTAAATGCAAACACCAATACATTGAAACAAATAAGAATGATTCGATTTCAGAACTTTTTCTTTCAATTCGAGGAATTGCCGAAATATGCAGTTACTTTGAAAAAGCAACTGTATATTTTAACTGAATATTTATTAATTAACAATATATTGAATGATATCTTTAAAAGTAAATCACTATTTCTATAACATCAATTTTAATAAAATAATAAATAAATAAATATAACTGTGCATTTATAAAATAAAAACAGAATAAATAAATAATAATTATTATACATATAAATTTTTACATTTTTTTCCAAAACATTTTTTTATTTTAAAAATAAAATAAATAGTTTAAAAAAATGAATACAAATTTGTTTTAATGAAAAGGCGATGCTTTTTACGTAAGGGATATGTATTGCCTCACTTTTTTCTTTACTATAGGTTTTGATCTTCCAAAGATAGAGGTACTCCAAAAATGAGGATAAGAAACTTCAGGTATTGGTTCTCACCGTCCTGATGGGTACGGTAATAATGTGGGGTTGGTTAACCGCAACCAATAATGGGACGTGTCTCCTAAAAGCGTGACTGTGATAGCGTTAGGACTGAACCATAGCTCTTGCCAATGCTGTCACTGTTTTCAGGTTATTTATATTAATCAAAATGTCTCTACGGGAGGGCGGTATAAATCTTTGTGGTCAATATAGATTTTAATGGAGGAGCAAAAGATAAGGGAGCAGAAACTTTTTGAAGATTGTTATTTCTTACTTTCTTTGCTTTTGTAATAATGTTGTTGGGTTGAGTTACCCCCACTCTAACGGTGGGAGATATCTACTACAAGAATAACTGTGCCACAACCAGTGATGACCATTAAGATTCAGCTTTTTTTTGTCCCTAAGTGGTCACAATGGCGGTCATTCCAGTTACGTCGGAGGTAACTTCTTACTAAATGCTAATATTTTGAAAAATACAATTTAAAGATAAGATAAAATTTATTTGATACAAGGCATATTCTATCCTATATCAGAATATAATTGTAACTAAGCATTTTGTAAAAAAATTTCTGAAGTTAGTTTCATATATTTTATGTTAATTTATTAGAAAACTTTTAATCTAGCTCTGTAGGGCACCAACAATTAGCAACACTTGATTGGAGTGACCAGCAGTGAGGTAGCATTTCTTTGCATTAGCAATGAAGCATCTTTTAGCATTTACATTAGCAAAGAAATGAAGTAACATTTCTTTGTTAGAAGTCAGGAGTAGTTTGATTTATGATCATTTCATCGGGACTAGACATGATGACGTAATCATAAAATTTTCCCCAATCAAAAAGGATATAATGATTATTGAAGTAATGAGAAGGAAATAATTTGTCGATTAAATTTTCTTAGTGTACTATTAAGGATTCATTGTTTCAGGCAACAAAGAAATAGTATTAACAAAAATATAATTTAAGCACTGAAATTATCATAGCTGTTCAGCATTTTTCTTTATTGCACGACTTCGGAAAAAAAAATAGATTGACCGAAGTACAAAGCTTTTACGGGTTTATTTTTCTAAAACATACTTTAAGAACTTACTTTAAAGAGCAATGCATTCGATTTATTGAAAATTGATAGTTACGAAAGAATCCTTTGATCAAAGTACTGCCATTTCCGATAAAAAAAAATATAACGTGTCCAATAAAAAAAGAACGAACTACTTTTATATTGTAAAGCTGTTCATTCCAATTTCCTTTTTTTACTATTTTTCTAAATAAATAGTATAAAAATTATATTCTCTTTTCCTCGATATTTCTTAAGTGGCAATCGAAAAATGTCAGAAACGGCGAATAATTTAAATTCAAAAAGGTTGTAAATTACTGTTTAAAAATTCTGAAAATAATTTCTTTTTCACTTTCTCTTATATAAAGTATGCAGAGATAAAGTATTGTCATCTTCAAACAAATGCAATCTCGAGATTTTAACGAATCTCCGCGCTTCAAAACTTCTTAAATCCAAAAATGTATTTTTCGAAGTCAGGGAAATCTAAAATATGGGAATTCAACAAAATCTCGAATTCGATTCTTTTTTGAAAAATTCTTTCTCTATACTTATAGAAGAAAGTAAAATAATAATTGTAATATCTGCCTGCTTGTGTACAAATTACTCAAAAATGTGTTGAGCCAGGTGGATGAAATTTGGTATATATTCTTCACACCAAGCTTGTAGACTTCTTATGAAATTTTGAACGAAGTCCATTCCTTAGGCATATATCTATTTGACTGTCCGTGAGCAGATGAACACGATTACTGCAAAATGGAAAGAGCTAGGTAAATGAAATTTGATACATTTAGCATTTAAGGTGCAGATCCGTATAAAAATTTGAAACCAAATTTGGCAATACCCGTCCGTTTCTGTCTTTGTATACATTTTAACATGCACGTTAATGTGATAGCTAAAACATATTATCTTAGAAAAATGAAAATTGGTAAGAAAGCATTTATAATGCAGATATTTCACAAATTTTGAATAAAATATGGCTGAATACTGACCATCTGCATCTGGTATACTGCATCTGGGTACCATAAAATTCCATTTCTGGAAAAACAACTGCGAACACTGGATCCTAATTGTACCAATCAATTCATTCTCAACAAGACTGAGCAACTCCTTGGCACGGCAGTATGTATATTCCAATAGAACTCAACATCAGTTAACAAAGCAAAGGTGACTCAAGAGTAGTTTATGGTCGCAACAACATTGCGTTAATCATCACAAAAACTTTGTCCTCACCCAGTTCAGATTTCAGACCCCCTGACTCTAAGATACAGTCCTGCATGGAGAAGAAAATGTGCTAAATAATTATAGATCACTTGAAGTCTGCTACAATAAAAACGATGGCCGACATGGATATGAATGTGTTCTATTACTTACTATTCATGATCGGTCGCATCGTTTACGAGTCTGCTTCCAGACACTGGGCAAGCATTATGAATTACTGATTCATTTTTTTATTATTTATCCCTTACCTTTGTATATATTGTATAATGTATTTCGTTCGGTCTATAATTCGTTTTAATTTTATGATCTATTTATCTTGGGACAGAATCCATAATTAGACTGTGTTTAACCCATCATTGGAACGTGATCAAAATATCCACACCAGCATTGTAGTTAGTTCCTGTTAGGAGAAACGTGGAACAATATACATATTAAGCGATCTCCCCTCCTCATGTATAAAATCCTGACTGGGATAAACGAATCATTGGAAATCAAATTTTATCCACATCAAAATTGGAAAAATTTAAAATCATAAATGTTTTTACTTTCTCGTATGTGTAGTATAGAGAAAGTATAGTATTCGTTAAAACATTCGAAGTAAAGAATTTGACGAATCTCCCACGTTTTAGACTTCCCTCAGTTCGAAAAACACATTTTTGAAAAATGTCCGTCTGTCTGACAAAGATAACTCAAAAATGCTTTGAGCTAGACGATTGAAATTTGGTATACGGTCTTTATATCAAATTTGCAGATTTCCATGAAATTGTGAGAAAATCTGTTGAGAGGAAGTTCGTCTATCCGGCTGTTCGAATATAAGTTAACACGATAATTACAAAATGAAGAGAGCTAGATAAATAATATTCGGTACAAATACCTAATACATATAGTGTAGTCACATTTTGAGTCAAATCCAACAAGGGATTGACCGTTTGTTGGTCCGTGCTTTTCGAAACATGTAAACGCGATAAATTAAAGACGCAATAACTTAAAAATATCAAATTTTCTATGTGATTTTGAGAATGCAAGTGTAGTTTTGTGTCAAATTTTGGTTTAAGTCTATTGGAAGAAACACGTCTAAAACACAAATTTTATTTTCTGATATTATTAATCGTATATCAAGGATTAACCGCCAGATAACTCATCAAGGACACCACGATAGATTCAGTAAAAATATTCAATTCATGCCAAAGGTTTATGAATCGTAGCTATTGTGCGTCAGTGCCATGCAAGGCGTTGTCTGACACGAGAAGTTTACCAGAGAGTACGTGAGAAAGTTTCTGGGAGACAACTCCCATCGGTTTTGCAAAGTTAAAACGAAAAGTTCATTTTCTTAGTGAAGTAAATTATTTCATGACGTCCATCAGAGGAATTCGTAGTTTTCATGGCCACTTATTATTTCAGATCAATAATAATTAGCCATTACGATGCACAGCACGTAATTCTGAAATAAATATGCAACATTTACAATACAAGATAGATACATAAAATTATATATTCATCATGAAACGTCGAAATATACTTTTCGTAAATATATTAAGTTATTATGCTAAATCAGGACGAGGGCTGAAAGCTAATATTCTATTAGTTATCGTTTAACATGAATAATGTTTATAGGTTGAAAACTATTTATAAATTGGGTCACTTGTCATGCTATCTACATAATGCAAAAATTTGCCAAAACACTCTACAAAGTGGACCTTTGAACTTAAATCTATCGTTATCCATGGGTAGTAGCTGATTATCATGAAAGAGTTTATAAAGATTTTAATTAGATTATTAATTGAAAATTGATCGATGTGTTAAAGATTTATTCTGAAGCATATTATTATATGAAATTTTTTTTACATCACTGTAAAATTAATGATAAAAAACTTTTCACTAATATCATTTTGAATTCCTTACAATTTTATTCTCTAATTTTAATAAAATTTTAAAGCAACGAATTTTAAACAAAGTTTTTTTTGTTTTTTTACAACGTTTACAATCATGCTAGGTATTACAATTTATAGTTGCACTTATATTTCTTATTTAAATAACAATTCCTGAGTCGTGGCCAGATGACAAGGATATCTGAATTGGTATCAAATTTACCTCTCCTCTTTACGTTTTCCTTCAAATTTACGTATTATTCCAGGGTGAGTACAGTTGAGCCAAGACTCCGATTTAACTTGCAATAGGTCCACATTTGTGATTTATAACATACCTTTAGCATCAGATTTCGCACATGCGAGTATTTCAACTAATCAGCCATGGCCTTTAGCTATAATTATGAGTATGCTTTTAAAAATAATATATAGATAAACAAATCTAACTCAAATATGATATTTTTCAAGCATATTTTTAACACAAATGTTTTTTGCTAAAAGTTTGAATCTGCTTTATCATTTTTTTTTGCTTATGTCTGCCTATTTTTCACTCAGTGGTATCTCTACATTTCTATTAACAGACAAATATAGCGGAGAAGATTATTTTCAAATATTTAGAATGCAACGGAGATTTTCTACGGATTAGATTTGTAAGTAAAAACTAACCAAAATGTTAATGTTTTTCCTCAGTAACTTACAATTATATTATTTCACAAAAATCATTTTTTATGATACTTTAAACTCAAAATAAGCTTTTTAATAATACAAATATTTATTTTATACAATGTAAACTTTAATTTTAATGAAATTAAAAATATTTTGAAATATATTTTGCAGTCATATTTATATATATTCTATTGTTTTAGTTGCTGTGTTTATACATATGCTGGTTAGACAGAAAAAACTGTTTAAGTTAAATTTTTACAATAATGAAAAAAAAAATGACGAGTCAAGTTTAAAATTTATCAGGCTATAATGTTTTGGACTAGAGATTCAAATATACTTTTTTTTTGTGAATGTCTGTGCATAGTAACACAATGGAATTGCATATTCTAGAAAACAAATAAACATAATGAAAATATTTTTATGAAATATTTAGAGCACAATTTTCCATTTTTAAGTGATGAAATAAGATGTTATATCTTTAAATAAAATTATTGAAAAAGGCTTTTTATCAATAATTTCCAAATATAGAAAATCGCTGTAAAGCAAATAAAAATAGTGATTAGAGAATTCAATTTATGATCAAACACGCGAGGGAAGAATAGACTCCTAGCGTGAATACTTCGCATTTTATCATCTCCCAAAAATGTTTAGGAAGTTAGTCTTTAGATCTTGTCGCCCATTAGACATAGCACCAAAATCATCACATTTTTCAAAATATTCAATTTTGTAGCCAAATTCAACGTCAAAATTTTTCACCAAAATCGGGCGATAAAAACTTGGTATCTATTTAGCATCTTTTAAGAATATCTGTAAATCTTTTTTTACAGTAATGAAACCAATATTGCAGGAAAGCAATATTACAGATTTGTAACAATATTTTATAACTATATTTTTCAGTGGGTATATGACGATACTAAATATTGTGACGAAACTGTAATTTTTGCTTCCCAGTACGAATAATGTCATCGTAAGAAAGACCGTTTTATAATCAACCCTGTGGGTGCTGATCGGGTGCCACGTCAGTAATCATAGAGCTTGGTGACAAACTTGGCGACTAATTTGGCGGCTTTGGCGACAAAATAGAAATTACTAGAAACTTCTAGAATTTTATCGATCCATCCAATAGGTGCTGAGATACGCCTGATAGGTCCGAAAACCTTCTCGGCACCCGGCAAACCTCCCCCGGAAATTATAAAGATCGGAATGAATCAAACCGGATTGGAGTCGTAAACAAATAATAACGAGTCGTCGAGAATATAGCGAAGTAACGTTGGATTAGTCCGGCGAAGTGCCAGTGTTGTGTAGAACTCAAACTTGCTGAAATGAGTTGTGAGCCGAGTCCTTGTGCTTATTGAGGAAGCAGCATCGAGTCCTCTGGAGAGTAGACAGTCGTGTAGTAGTTTGTCGTCAGCTGGATACAACTAAAGCGAGGAGACAGTGGAGAATTTCAGCCTTTTGGAGAGACCTACTTGAGCGTAGAGTGAATCTACAAAGATTCCCTCTCCTACTGAATTCAGTCTGACCGCTTTGTGTGCTGTGTGTGTTATTACTACCGTTTACGATTTATAAGCTACTTTTGCTGTAGTGTGCTGTCCTGTGTTCATCTCAGCTGTATATATTTGTCGTCTCTGTGTTAGTGTCTTCATGTTTAATAAATATCGTCGTCTTTTCTACTACTCTACATCTTTACTACTTTCTGCGTATTCGTCGTCTTTACTACTTTTCTAAAAGTTTAATAAATACGTCGTATTTTCTACTAAAAGTCGTCGTCTTTTCTACTTTCGTCGCCTTTTCTACTATTGTCGTCTTTTCTACTAAAACTACTTGTCGTCTCTACTTTTCTACAGATCAAGTCAAATCTTAAAAGAACCCCGATGGAAAAGAAAGTAAAATCCGTAAAAATATTTTTAAAATTACAAAAAAAAAAATCAGATGAATAAAGTTTGAAAACTTATCAGGACCCATTTTTTTAGGCTAGAGGTCAAATCTGCTTTATTGCTTTTGCATATGTGTTTCTATGACTCACGCACTAAAATGTTCATACTACAGAAAACAGATAAACATAACGCGTGGGTTATTATTAAATATTTAGAGCTCAACTTTCCATTTCCGAGCGAATAAATAAAGGGGTCGAGAGCAATTTATAACATAATCCTAATTGATTCTAACAATTCCGGTCGTGATTTACTTGTGTTTAATCGCAGTCAGGATGCTGGCATTGTCCAGGAAACTAATCAGTTTCAGTGCGTCCGCGCAGGAAATAAATTAATTTTAATGCCTATTATTCGGAATTCCTGGCTCCACTGAAATTATGCAGGGGCATATTTACAGATAATATCAATTGCGTGCAGCGCGAATGATTGGAGTCCTATGCCTCGGGCTGCCATTGTATTTTGGAAGTACTGCTTATATTAAGCGATCCATATTCGTCCACCTTACAAATCATAAGCATTTCATGTATTCGCAAAGTGAACTCTGCTATCGCTAACAATCAGGATTGCCCTAACAGTCTTCGAGAATGAGAACTTGGTTTCCAACGGTTGGTCTGATTTGTTGGACAGCTGTATCGGTTGTGTTTAATAGGTGGAACGCACTTTTGTTCTGGTAGTGATAATGATGAATTATTACACATGCTTACAATAATAATGACGATAGCTGAAATGGAATTCAAAATAAATATGCTTTCATCAAGTTAAACGCATGCGAAGGGTTATGATTACATTGGAATGATTGTCTTTTGCAAGAATTAATAAAATAAAAACTTCTTGTTTATTCTTGAAGATATTTAGGTTATAAATTAATTTAATATAATCAGTTTTAAAACAAACTTTTACTTGCTTAGTAAATTGTAGATTTGTTTACTATTTATTATTTTTTTACCATTTAATTTTTAGAATCGAGAAAACCAATAGTTTCTAAAACTCATTACCAGATGGCGCCACGTAGAGGTAATAAGAATTTAATTAAAATATTCGATTAGAAATGGTGATAAAATGCTAAAAATATCGAATCAATATTTCTTTTAATAGAGAATACGTAATTTCGAAAATCTAACAAATACGAAAGTGAAGGCAAAACAGATTGCAAAAGTGGAACAAATCTGGAAAACAGAAATTGCAATGTGTTGTTTTTGTACGTTTTGAAACACAAAACTTTTCGATTTCTTTTTGCAAAATGGATCCTTTCTTCTCACGAAATTTTAATTAGATTGCAAGGATTAAAGATATTTTTTGTTTATGAGTAAACATTTTTACAAAGTAGATTAGATAGTTTTCTAATTTCCTTAATCTAACTAAAAAACTAATTCCAATCTTTCAGTTCGAATAAAATATACCTTTTGCTTGCTACAAAAATATAAAAATAACCCCTTCCAGACTATTATGAGTCAGCTTTCGGTTTTTATGGGAATATAGTTATATACAATTGTGTATGCATTCGTAGCTTCCATTTGAGCGTATCTATTAAAAGGATAATCCTTTAATTATAAGTCTACACATTTTAAATAATAATTATTCTAACATCTAATAATCTAAATCAAAGTTTCACAACTAAAATTGTTTGACATAAATGCAGATTATTGGTCAATTAGAGGAACTAATCGAATTGTTTGTTCAAATCGAATACTAATGTCGAAAGAATTTAAAACCTTGCAGTGAAATCGCATATGCACCAAAAATGGACATCCCAGCAATATTTTAAATTTGTTTTTCACTAGGTTGAACTTCCATTCAATTTTCATAAAGACTGCTAGGACAAACTCCTATTAGTCCGGATTATTCGGATTATGCATTATTTCTTTTATTATTTATTTGAAAAGAATAAATCCATGTCTTACTTAACCGAATCTTTTGATTTAGGTGCTTAAGATTCCCGAAATCCAATCCAATATTAAATATAATATATCCTTTATTCATTGAATGGAGAATAAAATCATTATCATATTAAGTAATAAGTTTTAAAAAATATAGGAAATCATTAAATAATCTATTCCATGATATATTTCATTCGTCATTGAATGAAAAAGACTGTCTTTAATTCATACATTTAGACTGTGATGCTGAAAATACTAGAAAATCAAATATTTATTATGTGTTCACTGAAAAGCATAAGAGAAAGAAACGCAATATCAAATTTAACGATTCACAATCCTATAAACTTTAATGAATCACATATCCACATAAAAAAATTCAACTTATTTTTCAAAACGTTATTTATAACAACCTTTCTTTGATCTGTCTTTGAAGTTATTTTAATTACCCACTGCTACAGAACTAATTATACGATGTCTATCTTCACAAAGTCAGCTACCTTGTGAAACAACAACAGTATACTACATTTATTTCAACATTTCATGATAAATAAGAATTTATTCTTCATGAAATCCTTAGAATTCATCATTCAAGAATTGTCAGAAGGTGGCAAATTCAAATATAATCTGGGTTACCACTTGTGGGAGTATAGATTCATGCCTCACTTAAATACTCAGAGCTCCAAAAAACACTACGTCATTTTAAAAAGAACAAGGGTAGATTTATTTTATATAAAGAAACAAACAACAAAACAAGAAAAAAAAACAACGGAACAAGTAGAAACAGTTCTTTCAAGTTGGGAAAGAAATATTACTTGAGAATTAATATTTCTAATTAAGAAATAAATTGATTGCGTAGTGATACAGTAGTCCCCACAAATTAGCGTTTTTTAGCGTAGGTGCTAAAAATATCAGAAGTTCTAATGTTTTTCTATATTCACTGAAAAGACAGAAGAAAGGCAATATGCACTTATTAACTTTTGTGAATTACATATGCACAAAAAACAACTCTGTGCCATTTATGGCCATCACTTATTGGTCCGTCTTTAGACTTATCTTAATTACCCACAACCGTGAAACTAATTATACAATAAGTCTGTCCAAGCAACGATAGTTAACGTTCTTGTGAATCTCCAACTTAACTAATGATGCTAATTGCAACACCGGGAATAGCCGAGGTGAAGACGCAAGATTCTCTCCATCTTACATAAATTGATCTTTCCCCTCTTCCTCTTCAGGCATTTCGTGTGCCATCCACCCATAAACAACTAGCTGGACAGGTAACTGAGCAGTGCAGATGATTTACGCTCGAAGGCCCCCGATTAAACCGTGAAATGCGGTCAGAAACCGAGGCTGGGCGCTGCAGAAGTCGCCTTTTCAACACGCCAGCCTCATTACGTCCTCTGGGCCAGCACGGACAAAATAATGAGATTTGCCTTGGAGAAGTTAGCAGCGCACATAAATATGTAACGCAGGTGCAGGCTTTGGGTGATTAGATACCTCTGGCGAGCGGTATTTACGAAAGAGAGGTCTAATGGAATGATGTCGAAGCGGAGTTGTCGACTTTCAGGTGGGTGCCAAGAACCTCCCCCCACAGCGATTTTGCGCAGTTGTATGCGCTAATAACAATTAAAGCTGAGCAAGAATTATTGTTCACGGTGTGCCTCGGATTTCGATATCGCCAGGAAAGGGGTTTCTGGAAAAGGTTGGATTTGCTCACGGATAGTTAACTCGAGGCCGGGATAATCTTTGCCAGAAGAGCGAACTTTGATGACTGTCTGGGATAGATAACTCGATAGTGCCATTAGGTTGTCGACGCTACTGCGGAAGTTGGAAAATGTCACTTGCAACGGAGTTCGAACGGGCGGAAGTGTCAGATTATCGATTTTGTGGATGGAAAATGCATGGAAAAATGGATTCTGGTGCCTTGTTTGTGGCATCCAGTGTCGTTATTTGAATTAGAAGGGAAATAATAAAGGATGGTGTGGATTTATTTTGGTTTGATTGGTTTCTAAGAGAGACATCACATTCAGTTAGTAATCTGGATGAATATATTAAGTATTTTTCTGTGATCAAATCGTATTTACATCTAGCTGACAATATTATTAAAAAAATATTATCTTGGGCCTTTTACAGATGTTAAACCTTTGAACTCAGAAAAGTAATTCGACGTAAAATTATTCATCTAATGCAAGGACTTGTTAATCGTTCTCAAATATTATATAAAATTGTTTTAAGTTGAATTTTTATGAAAAATTAATCTACATTTTCTTAATACTCTGTAAGTATTTTGAACAATTAAAAAAATTAAATGGCATCTGAGAGGTACAGTCTGAGTGTAAAGGATTAATTAATCCGTATTAGATACTGCGAAGCATGATTTCCAGATGTAATGTATTTTACTCATTGTTGAGAACTTCTGAAATAATATATTTCTAAATAGGGATAATTGGTAACTCAGTTTTTAATAGACGAATAATAAGAATACGTTCAAACTGTTGACATTCCTAAATTCTACAATTAATTAATATAAGATTTTACATTGACAGTTATTCATTAAATACTTTTTTTGATTTATTCATTTTTTTTATTTCACTCAAACTGTTTTCTATTTGAAAGGATTGAGGTTTATAATCGATTTTTTCAGTCACTTTCTAATGTGTCAGAGGTTTGAAATTTTTTACATTTGCATGTTCTTAATGGAAATCATAATATTAATAAATCATAATTTATTAGTTTCTGATCGTTATTAAGAATTAATTGACGAACTTTGATTAAATTTTTATTCCATTCAAAAGATACCATCTGATAGCAATTTTTTAATGATTTTTGGATTTTATTTCTGATTTATTTTTCCGCAATATTTATAATAAGGGATTATAAATTAAATGCTATAAAATATTAACAAGAACCTATAATATTGCTTCCTTGCGCATTTAGTCCCTTAGTAAGGTAAACAGCTTTACAGATATTTCTTATGGATGTTGAATAAATGCTGCGATGCGTGAAAGTGACGATAAAATTGACGCCAATTCGACAACTTACTAATGGATTTAATGGTTTTGGCGAGAAAAGGAAGTTTCTAGAAAATAAAGAATTATAATGATATGTTTATTAGGAGAGGGATTTCGCGTATCTTTCTAGATACTTCTGTATATTGGTGGAGCATATAAAGATCGAAACGATAACACGTGATGTAAATTTTTTGAAATATCGATTGAGGGACATAATACCAAGTAATTAGATTCTAAAATATTGATTGAGGGCCATAATACCAAGTAATTAGATTCTAAAATAAAAAAATAAAAAAAAATTAGCACATAGATAAAATCAACTGCTTTTTCTAACGCAGGTTTTATTCCATTTCATAAAAATCAGTCGGTTAAATAGCATTGTTATGAGTATAAGAACGAACCTCAGCAGTGGAATTATTGGAATATTAAAAATATAATTTTGAAACAAATAAAAAAATCAAAATTTATTTTAAAGAAAGAATAAAAATCTTTACAGATAATTGACATTGTTAATGTATGCATTATTTGGACATAAAAATTAATTGAAAACTAACAAATACATGGAAAAAATTTTCACTGATTAAAATAATTCTAAATATTTCTAATTAGAGTATCTTAAAAATAATTAGTTTGATTTAAATAATAAAATTCATCACTTAAAAGGCATCACACAAAAAATAAAATAAATATAACATATTCATGCAGATTAAAAAACAAAAAAAATATATAAAAACTCTTTAATTAATAATTTACTTTGATCAACGTTGATTGTTACATTTTCATCAAATAATTCAATTATAACATAATATAATTAAATTATTTGATCAAAATAATAAAATATGCCATTTTAAAGCAAACACATAAAAAGCAATAGAATAGAAAATTCGTTTTGTTAAAACAAGCAATATTAAAAATCAATTTTTTCCCTCAGAATTCCTTATTTGTTAGTAATTCTATACATTCTTTTCTTTACGCTTATGAAATTGTATTATATATTCAAGGTTTTATTTAGTTCTGCATAAAATTAAAAAAAAATACAAGTGAATTTAAATTCAAAGAGTTGTTCGACAAAATAACAAAAATAGTATGTTTCATGAATTTATAATTATCATGGGAAATAGAAATTCCTCTTTCCTGTTCGTTTTGATAGTGTTTTTTGAATTTAGAATCCTTTTATTCAGTTTGTTTTTCAAAGACAAAATAAGTATATGAAGGGTAAAAAGAATAATAAAATAACTCATTATAGAGTATTGTTAGTAAAAGATTTACATTTCGGTGTTTATTTTCAGTTCTTAAAAACGTAAAATTATGTTTTATAAAAAATCTCTTGTTTATTTTCATTTCATTTTTCTAAATGCCAAATTCCACATGCATTCTAAGAGTATTATTAAAAAAACACTAATGATGATTTCAACCTACTGAATCATTTGAGAGACACATTTCTCTGTTCTCAAAAAGAACTGTTATTTAAATTTTATACAAATGTAGAGAACAATAAAAAACAGCCTACTATTGAATGATAATTATTTTTATTCAAATGTAATAAATATATAAAATGAAGAAGCATGAAAAACTTCAAAAGTATTTATTTTAAAAATTATCATGGAAATATGAGTATTTGCATAAAGCGTTGGTATTGTCAATAGATCTGAAGAGATTTCTTTACAATAACTTTTATTTCTTTACAATAACTTAAAATTTCGGTTGAAAAAAATGAATGACAATTGATTCTTTTTAAAATCGTTTAAATTTATTAATTCATAAGATGCAAACATGCAAAATTTCTTGGAGGGTGTAAGATAGTCTTTTGTTAAAAGACTCTCCCTTTTTTAAGCCTTTAGGAAATTATTACTGTGGCCCCTTTAAAACATATTATGTTAATATTACTTAAATTTATGCTACTTATGTTATATTTTATGTTAATTTTACTATCAACATTTCATCTATCATGCATTTAATTATACAGCAAGATAAGTGGTAATTGAACATGTAAGGAAGTTGGAAATTCAATGGATTAACTCCGTTTTATCTTCCGTCGACGCTAAAATTTATTCCATTGGTGAATATGAGAGCAAATTCTCTATGACAATTTCTGTTTGTTTAATTTATTTACTCATTTAAAAAATAAATAATTTTCGAAATCAGAGTAATTTAACTAAGTGAATTCATTTAGTTAGTTATGAAATTGAATTAAAAATTAAGTAAATATTATTTGGTAATAATTTTAATAATTAATTACAGACTAAGACTCTTCGTTATGATTTGAGATAAGAAATCGAAGTATATAGATGTTAGTATCAGAGAAAAATTTGAATTTACGCAAATCTTTCGACATGTTACTACCTCAAAATGAAGTAATTAATTGGTAGTTGATTTGTTCTTCCAAATACTGAGATATCAACTCGATTATTACTATTCTTTTGTGAAAGATTATTAAAAGATTGGAATCCAGAGCCAGTTAAAAATTGCTTATCATGGATATATAAAAATAAGTAACAAATGAAAGCATGAATATATGAATTGATATGGAATAAAGCTTTAGAAACAGTTAATGCCTCGTTTTAAATAAAATTAATTCATAAACAGCAGATAGAAGACCTGAGAGACATTTCAGCAGCATTGTTTCTTCAAATTACCGCATTAAATGGACCGGGGGACCTTTTTTATTGTAGAAGATTTGCCGTACAGAAAGGCCCAACAATTCAGATGGAATCGGAGTTGGATACGATATTTTAATATAATACTGTTCTCTTTCATATATAAAAGGTACTACTCTATTAAAAAATAAATAACAAATAAATATAAATAAACAAAACCCTTCCCCGCCCTGCCATACGGCCTTAGTTTCCTAGTAGCATGCCGAAATTCTACAATAATTTAAGCTATTGCAAGCTTAAATTATTAAAACAAGCAAATATTCACAATATTTTATAATATTGTTGGATATTGAATAATATTATATAATATTGTTGGTTATTAAACAATATTGTTTTATATTATTGGATTTAAAATAATATTGTTTAATACTGTTGGATATAAAATAATATTGTGTAATATTGACCGATATAGAATAATGTTATATAAAATTATCTCACTGTACCATAAAATATTATATAACGGGCTTTAATAGTTGGGTACTGGATGACCAAGTTGCCGTGTGTTATCCTGTTATCCATGGTCATATGAAACTACGTCCTATTACCTAATGGTCATGACTGGTCCCGGCACAGATCCTTCTTGCAGGAAGTACCCATCATAAAAATGATGGGTACTTCTCATGTTTTTTTCACATTTTCTTCCCTATGACTAGTCTATGATTCACTTCTATTGTCTATTTATATGTACCTTTCTCTACTGCAATTATTAAACAGCAAAGAAAGGATAATTTATTTAGATGCATGATCCGATTCATAGGTGTAAACCATTGCTACGAATGTGTGAATCTACCTCCATGCAATTATAAGCTTACATAAACAGAAAAACTTATCCACCAACTTCTCATCTACCTACTCCAAGTACACGAGGGGACAAGACTATAAAATAGTGAATAATAATAGATCTTCAAGACTAAATGGATTAAGAATGTAATACTTAACCTAACAATACAATAAAATACCAAACATGCAGCATTGATTTTGGACAATTTGTTTTAATATCCTATCTTAATTTTATTCTATTCAAATTAATAATTTTGACAAATCACCTACATCGTTAGAGTAAAGTATTCTTTTTATTAATGATAGCTTTCAAACACATCGGATCATTCGCTGCTTCAATTTGCAAGCGGTTTATTCCTGTTATTAATAACACACTCATCAGAAAAAATAACACCCTTGGGAACGGTGCTGCCAACAAATTCACTCACTCTAGTTAAGTTGTTACCGTATCAATTATAATAATTTCTTGATTCCGCATTCTGATAAAGGCATCTCTTCTCAGCAAATTTACGCAAATTGTCGAATGCCGTGACCACGTGTCAATGTCCGCAGAGACAGCATTTGTCCATTTGTTAGAGCCAGACGTAATATAATTCATTAATCGGAGAGATAGCCCAGCAATTAAGGGGAAGGGGATCTCTCCAATTTCAATAATAACCCTTTTCGGGGTAACTTGCCACTGTTTAATCTATCTTGTCACTCCGCCGCGATACGGTTTGACTCGCCTTGATCACTATTTTAGAACCAAGGCATCTGCTACCCAAATTCCATCGACTTTTTGACATTGTTAATGGTACTATGGAGTAATGCTTTGTGGTCGTGATGTAATGCATAGTACTTTAGTCACCAGTATTTGGTTTAACATATTTAGGTAGATTCTTGTTTTAGATTGTAGCAAGTATGCAAAGAAAGTACGTAGTAATCGTTAAAATAAATGTGCCTCAAGAATTTTAGGAATATCCGTGTTTTAGATATCTCTGAGTTCAGATAAAGCATTTCTGATAATATGTCTGTCTGTCTGTTCGTCTTTTATCTGCCTGCAAAAATCCTCATTCAAAAATGTAGCAGATATTCTTACAAATGCAATATGCAATGTTAATAGCAATATATAACAATGTTTTTATACAATGTTAGTAGCATAGCGAAAAAGAAAAAAAAAATACTGATGTTCGTAATGAATGCTGACTACCTATCTTTGCGACTTTGACAATAAAAATGAAGGGTCTGGAAATCATAAGAATTATTGCGATATCTTTATTAGGAACAGAGATTTGGGATCCATTCAGAAAACTGCATATCTTATTGAGAAGCTATAAATGACGAAACTGTCACGCGAGATGGGAATTTTCTCTGATCACAGAAAGAGCCCAAAAATTATTTTAAGCTGAGGACTATATTAGGGCTGTGCTTATAACTAAGTAACAATTCGATTTCTTAAGCATGCTAATAGTGCCTAAAAATTATGTTCTTTATGCATATCTTAAGTAGGGTTTCTAGCCTCCTGTACTGTATGTTTTCCGGAATCACAGAATGAATCGTCATCTGCAATTATCTAACACACAGACACACACACACACACACACACACACACAGACACACACACACACACACACACACACACACACACACACACACACACA
>JAPMOR010004161.1:280200-316231 GCA_026543865.1 Argiope aurantia | reverse complement strand
CACACACACACACACACACACACACACACACACACACACACACACACTTCTCTACTCTAGTGTATGTGAAGGTAAATCAAGAAAGAAATAAAGTGTATACTTGTTAGATGGTAAGGGGTCTTCAGACCACAATAATATTTTTGTTTCATTTCTGACACCCTGTTACCCCAAAATGGGAATTCTAAAATGCATATTCAATCCTCTTCATTCATCATCAATTCATGAACTTTTTCATGATGAAGCCAAACACAAAATAAGCTATATTACGAGAGTACGTGAGAAAATCGGGAGGAAAATACATTGGCTTTTCAAACAAAATATCTCTATTAAACTTTTATTTCAATTTTTTTTTAATATTCTTATAACAAAATGTATTTTCTTTGCAATAATGTTAAAATTCTCCAATGTTCTGTTTCTACTAAATACATTATATCCTTTTGCATTTGTTTCTCGTAATATACAAATAGATTTATCTAAATGCATTAAAATCAATCAATCCTCCGTTTCAAAAATGTTGAATTTATCTCAGCTCATATGCTTCAAATTAAGGTACTGAGACGCTCACTTCATACCTCATTTGTCCTATATTACCAGAGTTAATCTTGGCTCAGATATAATTCACTATAACCAATTAGTCTGTATATCGAAATAACTCACTAATTTAGGATTAAGTGAATCATTAGTCATAATATAATAGATCATAGGTAATGATCCATTCAGCACTATTGGCAGATTATTATATTATACGAATGATGGGAGAGACAATATGATACTGAATATAAAACCAGATTATCCTGCAAATTTGTTGGTTAGATTGACCTTAATCGGAGCGAAGGTCAAATCAAATGATAAAAAGATAATGAAAACGATAATAAAATAATCAAAAACGATTTTTCGGAAATCAGATTCAGTTGAGTACCATTATTCAATAATTCGTTTTAATAAATTTCGGTGATAAAAATATACATTAATGAATTAAAAATTATAAATTGGGAAAAAATTGTTTGATTTTATTTTTAAGCTGAAGTCATTTTCGTTATTTGTATGTTTGAAGGAAATTTGAACCTTCAACACCCCTTTTGAGACTGATTAGAAAACTTCGATTGAAAAAGTTCATGAATTACTGATTGTTAACGATTAATGATGAGCAAAATATTATTATATAGACGACCTTTTAAAATATATTATGAAAGAAGTTGAAGAGCAAGAAACCAGGAGATCAGTTAAAATTAATCCTAAGTGTGGATTAAAGGTTTTGAAGTAGACTTAATGTATTCTAAGCAGAAAGAAGAATTTTAAATTCAGAAATAACACTTTTTATAAGTTTAAATAATACATAATTTAGACATGATTAATTAAAAAAAAAACCAATCGCATCCCAAGTTTATTAAAACACCACAGTTTATGTTTTTATTTTAAATAAGGCTAAATTTTTAATTTTCCTTAATCAAATTAAATTATAGTTTTGATAAATAAAATATTAAGATTCGTATATCTTTCACTAAGGTTTTTTAAAAATTCACATATTAAAAAAAATAGTTTAGATCTAAAATTTGAACTATATCAATCTTTAATCAAGATGAATTTTATAAGACAATGCAAAAGTTACATTTTCCAGGTTTTAAATATTAATTATATTAAATATATACAAGCTATTTTATTTTCATATATATGATGTATAATATAGATGTCTTGAAATTTGACTTTCCCATTCATGGAATTTAGTTATTTTAGATTGCAATTTATTACAATGGATTTTCATTTCTGAGAAGATTGACTACTTAACTGAGATACTGATATACAGGGTCAGCAAGAAATAAGTTACCCACTTCAGACGGCTCTAAAATGCGTTCGTTTAATCGAAATGAGATAAAATTTGAAATACAGATTTTTAAAATGATGCGCTTTACATTTATTAAATAAAAAATATGACAAAAACCCCCATTAGGTGGCATTATAATACACATAAAACCATTTAATATGGTTTATAATTGTTAAATAAAGTAAAATTAAAATTGCTCAATATGTCCTCCTTCATTTTCAACAGTATGCTCCAATCGGAGAACCATATTTTCTATAGACGACCGGAGTGAGTCAGCGGAATATTAAGAATATGGTGCAGAATGTTGTCCTTCTGTAAATGCTGTATTAACAATCGCTTTACAAGACAATCAATATGAGGTGGTGCACCATACTGCATGAAAATGATATCTTGAAAGCATTCACGCTGTAGAAGAGTTGGGATTACAAAATTCCTCAGCATATCATGGCATACCGTTATTCTGTAACGAATAAGTTTGGATTCCATTTGAAGTTATCTCTTTAAAGAAATACGGTCCAATGATAAAGGTAGTTGTAAAACCACCCCATACTGTCACTTTTTCAGGTTGCAAGAGTTTTTCTTGTATAGAGGGCTTCCTTCTGCCCAAATTCAACTGTTGTGGGTGTTAACTTGTCCATTGAGGCAAAATGGGGTCTCATTACTCTACAGAATATTCCATGATGAAGTTGTGCCAACCACCAATCGTGCAAGGAACTGAAGTGCAAAAGTTTTATGGATGTCTAAGTTACCGTCTAGGAACACGTACACAGACTTGATTTTATATGGATAAAATTGCAAAATCTGCCGTACGACTTTTCGTATATTTGAATACAGCAAATCCAGAACACGGGATGCCGACTGGCAAACTGACACTATTGTACGGCGACTGACTGCTGGCCTCAACGAGTACGGTCGCAACATTTTCGACGCTGGAAGACGGGATTTTTTTTCGCCCTATACCTGGAAGAATATCAAGTTGCCCAGTTTTTTCCAATTTCTGCATCCTCTTGCGTAGGGAACCTGAAGACATTGGACCTCTTCGTTTCTGCTTCATACTACGAAACTCCTTTAGAGCTGCAATGGAGCTTTGTTGGTTCTGGTATAATAATTCACCAGTGTTGCTTTTTCTTGAAACGTAGGCATGACGAACGTAGAAGAAAGTAATGTTCGTGCAGAATCCGCCTTCTTTTTATCCAAAGAAAAATGGCAATAGACATGCGCTGTAACGCAAATTATGCTTCAAATTTTCAATATATGCAAATAAATGTCATTTGTGTTACATCGCCATCTATTGGTGATTTTTGTTCTAATTTTTTTAAATTAATGAATGTAAAGATCATCATCCAAATAATTTGTAGTTCAAATTTTATATTATTTGGACCAATAGAACGCATTTTAGAGCCCTTTAGTGTGTAATTTATTTCTTGTTAACTTTGTATTTATTTCGTATTATATTTTGTACAAAATAATTTTAATTTATAAAGGCAGCTCAATAAAATTAATAATTTTATTTTGTAGAGATAGATAATCATCACCAAAATAAAAGGAAAATGAAAATCAATTATATATAAAGCAACTTAACTTGAGAATTTCTACCAAATTACCATAATTTTCTGAGTCATTACTTTAACTATTTACATATAGAACTCCTTTGATTATTAAACTCTAGGATTCCGCATAACTATAAAACTTTGAAAAACCGATACATCGAGTTTTTCAAACCCTTTTTGGGTTCTATTTATGACATTGATCTCATCACTTCTTCCCCAAGTTATTTTCTGGACCATTGCCCACACTTTATTGATTGAAAACAATGTTCAGGTGATGACGTTCACCTCCTGGATACTTCAGCGATCATCCCACGTTGATTCATGTAACTCAACAGCTGTGTTATTTTCGAAGCGCTGCCATCTTATCAGTCACTTAAACTCCGCTTCGGACTCCTCCAGGGCAAAAAGTTTGTTTTTTACTTCTTTATTTAGGAAAAAGAAAATGGCAGCTGATGAGAAACAAAATCAGCTTTTCTTCTGACGGAGTATTTGTTTGAAAAATACCCTATAGTTTATTTTGCTTATATTTTGTGTATTTATTTGTTGATTTAATATTTTGTTGTCAACTGAAAATAAGAATAATATTTTTTTAGCAATAGGTCGATAAAGAAAGGGATTTATATTTATTTTTTATTACCTGACAGATCATTTGAATTAGTTGGATCGGCTGGCCAAAATTCTTTTGATTCAACAATTCCATTATTGAAGTAAGTGCCCACAATAATGGAAACAGCGGAAATGAATTTAGTGTTTTCAAAGGGTCCTTGTATTATTAACCCACAAATTTTATTTTTATACCAATTATGAATGCATTCATCTGTAACTTTCAAGACCACCAGGGATACAAAAATGATGAATATTCCGCCAATTCTGGCAAGGATATGTAAAGGTCGAAAACCAATCCTAAACTTTAGAGAGTTGATGGATATATGATGAAAAAAAGTTGGTAATTCTGAATGTCTTCTTTAAGATTCCATGAAGTCTTAGTTCTGTTATGTTAATATTTAAAGAGTAAATATGTTTAGTCAATACTATATAAGTTCAGCATTATTATACTTTTAAGCATTGACTAGAATATGACTAAAATGCAGGAAAACGAAAATCAAAGTCCTCAGGGCTTTGTGAATTGAAGGTTAGCTTGAATCAGTATAGTAAGTAACGAGATTGCAGGAATTTAGTTAAACTGTTATAAAGCTACGTTTCTTTTTATTGTAGAATGCAATTTTATAGCTCACGGATATTTAAAGAGGGCAAATTAATGGTTACATCTGGTTCGATCATCAGTAAACACAATGATCAATATTGTGAGCATTCGTCGAGTTACAGAATTGAAGATTATGATCACGTACTTTGTACAATATAAAATAATTTCAACTAAGTTAAATTACCAATGGAGGTCAAACCTTAATGAAAGAAACTGTCAAATTTGCAAAAAATATTTACAGTTAGTTTCCAAAAGAAGACGACTGTAAGCAAAGTGGTCATAAAAAATCTGTATTCGAATCTTCCCATTTCAGCAAAAACAGAAAAAATTATATGTAAACAAAATAATCATTGCACAGATATTCCGAAGTCATATCTAACTCAATTAGATATAACTTCATCAAATAATATCGTCTGAAGTAATGCCAAGATCGTAAAACTCTAGAAAATCTTTGCATACCCTGTTGGTACAAGATGTTATCTGATATCTCCATGATATTCTTCGATATTCTGAATGTCGGACAATAATTTAAAGATATCATAGCAATGTTGCTTGATATTTCTTGGTAAAAGAGTAGAAAATAGTGATATGGTCCAGTGAATCTTCATTAGTATCACTTATCACACACAGGATGTTTGTAAGAACACATTTGGAAGTGTACAAATCGGAGTGTCTACATCTAGGAATATGGCGGTTACTCGTCCATTCATTTGTTCAGTAATTGTAATGGTTTTCTAAGAAGAGGGGGGTTTTCAATGAATCATATTTGTGATTCTCTCATAAAGAGGGCAGCGATCTCGTATTCATGCTTAGGACTTATAGCTACCCTATAAAATAAAATAATAGATCACTCTGTAATTACTTCAGCCAATCAGTTTCATCTTTTAGTGTGAACATTACTTCTACACAGTTAGAACATTCAATATTTATTAAAAGAAAATTTTCTATTAGATAAAATATTCTTATGATATCTTCATTCAGAATATCTAACAACATCAAAAGATATTGTACAATATTTCGTGCTAAGAGAAAGAAAAGGATGTTACGTATCCGCTCGGCTGTCTCAATCTCATGATATAAATATTATTGAATCTTTTTAATCTCTTTTGAAGAAGAGAATTATCAGATGATACCGTGCATAATCCTTTCTAAGGAATTTTTAGAGATTTTTTTAAACATAAAATGGTTTGATACTAGCTTAAACTGTATCCAAGAATTTTATAATTCCGTTCCTCAAAATATTCAGGCCGTTATGGATGTAAAAAAGCTTTTATTTTCATTCTTTATTCCGTTTATTTTTATTTTCGTCTGTATTTAATTAACACTTTTATTCTAGGCCTCTATCCACTCATGCTGAAAAACTCCCTTTCTTTGAAACACTTTTCAGACATCTTATCTTCTATTGGTTGATCTGTATTTTAAAATTTCTATTGTTAACTTGCCTAATGTATTTTTTTAAAAATTTTCTCCTGTATTTAATTACCACTTTTATTCTAGGCCTCTGTTCACTCATCTGGAAGAATATCCTTTATTTGAATCGATTTTCAGACATTTTACTTTCTCTTGGTTTATTTGTGTTTTTAAATTTCTTGAGAAAACTTTGATAACTTAATAGTATAAAATTCAAGAATTATATCAAGATATATTATATTTATTCGTTAAGCATTGAAATTAATAAATATTAAAGTAAACTTTTAATTAGGAACATTAAATAATTCTTTCAAAATTTTGGTTTTGTGAAATGAAATTCTCACTCATTCCATGGAACTTAAAGGACAAAAGTATTATAACATGCAAATAGCAATTTGAGTTATAACAATTTTTTGGGGTTTATTCATTATCGTTATACTAACTGAAGGACTGAAATTAGTTCGTGATTTTATACATGTACAGTGGAAAATAAATACAAATTGGAATGTTTAATTGTACACATTAACCATATTTATTTTGTAAACTTTTCTGTCTAAAATAACGTTGGCACACTGCTTTCGAAGAAGAATTTCATATTCAAAACTCTAGAATCAACTCAATTAAGAATATAAATGTAAACTCATTATATTTCTCACTAAAGGTAGCTAGTTTTGTTACGTTATAAGAAAAGCATAGCGAAAGATATTTTTTAGAAAAATCAGTAATCTTGTCATTACAGAATTATAAACATTTCAAAATGTAGATAGTAAAGAAAATTGAGTTTAGACTCAAAAATATGTAAAGAGACAAAAAAAAATTTAAATATAGGAAAATTAAGTAAAGTTAGAATTCTGAAAGATAGATGTTTCAATTTTTATCAGTGGAAATGAAAAAAATTCCTTCATAAACTTGCAAAATATTATTGAAATGCTACATAATTAAATAAAAAATTAAAATATGCTTACATAGTACATAAATATACATTGATAATATAAGTTAAAAATGTAGATAAAAATTTTACCTATTTATGAGAATCTTTTTTAGAATTAGTTTAAGAATTTGAAACATTAACGAGATTAACGACAATTTTTTTTAAAGCAGGGCCACAAAAAAGTACTAAATCAACAATAGTTGCTTCAATTTTTATTAGTGTAAACGAAAAAATGACATTATGAACTTGAAGAATATTATTGAAATGCTATATAATTAAACAATAAATTAAATAATATATTGACAATATAAGTTAAACATGTCGATGAAAATTTCACTGATTTATTAGAATTCTTTTATAATTAGTTTAAACATTAATGTGAGATTAATGACACATTTTTAATGCAGGGGTCACATAAAGTACTAAAATTATCGCATCTTTTCTTTTACTTTTTATTCACCTACCTAGATATAAAAAAATATTTCAAAAAATCTATCAACAACACATTTACGATGATAAAATAAAAATCTATTTCCTTTCTATACGGACATTCGGTAAATTATGCACTGAAAGACTTCAGGGAAAAATAACCCAATGTTTTTTTTTCTCCCGTTTCTTATCCAACAAAAGAAAAGAAAATAAAACTTCGGATTAAAATTTTATTATTCAATTAAACTTTCTTCTGAAATGATTGAATGGAATACTAAACAAAGGGAGAAACGTATCGTGGAAAAGCTAGGATAAAAACGATTCCTGATGTTTGCTATAATCAATGTTAATACCCTTAGGGAACAGCACAGGAAGTGTTAGCAAACTATGACAACACGTAATAGAAAAACAAACGAGCTTTTTTTTTCTTTTTCTTTTTCTAACTCTCTAGAAAATGGTCGTTTGAAAAGAAAAGTATATATTGTAACGAGGTTACAAAGAACAACAAAGAAATACTGGAAACCGAAGACGTGAGTTGGAGCGTCAACAAGCAAAGTTTTATCGATTAAAATTTGAAAGAAGTCACAATAAACAAGGCGAAAAAAATAATGAAGGCAATAGAAAACTGCGCAGTTAGAAGATAGCTTTTAAAGGAAAAAGAAAAAAAAGTTTTTTTTGCAGACGATATTTTTTTAGATGCATCTTGTTGTGTTTTGTATTGTTGTTTGCTAAAAAAATTCGTTGGAGCTTAAAAAATGACTGAATAAGTCTTTCTTATGAAACAAACATTTCTATTTTTTTTTAATCAGGTTTTTGCATTTTTTTCAACCTTTTCCATTGCAAATTTTTCAAAGGATGGTTAACTTAAAAATGTGGCGAGTAACAAGTTTGATCAAATCAATAAAAATGCAGTTTGTTTCTTTCATGCTTTTTTCTTCTTCCAATTGTACCCATTGAAACTTTTAAGAACTGTAAGAGGCATAGTTAAAGCAGCGCAATTAACGATTTATTGTGCTTTTTTGAAGAAGATGCAGTTTTGTTTATTTAGAATTAAATATTACTCTTAAGTTTTTTAAATAAAATTTTTTGGTTTGAGAAAAACAGATTTTTCTTTAAAAAAGTAGTTCTAGAGAGAAAAATAAACACATAAACTCCTATTAATTTAAACGTTCAAGGCTTTTTAAATTTTTATTTCAATCATTCAAAATTTAAGAAACACTGAGTTTTAAGTCATTAAATTAATAATCAGTATTGGGAAATATATTGAACAAATACCAATAAAATATATGTACATTTTTTTCAAAATAAATATTGAGAATAAATAAATAATATTGTTACGAAATTTTCTTTACCGGGATTCGTTTGGATAGTGGAAGTGATATGGTGTGTAGAACGCTCAATCAGCAGACGGTAGTAGAAAATAAAACAACGAGGTTTATTTACACGAAGACACACAGGACAGCACAAAGCGACAACTATATACAGCACAGAAAACGATTATCTTCATCCGAGACGTGTAGCATACAACAGCACACACAGCAGCATACAACCAGAATCTACTGCGGACAGTAGCGCACAGCTCAGTTCAGCACTAGCTTGACTCAGTCGCTTCCGACTACTCCGTCTTCTACTTCTCCGACTCTGACTCGGATTACTGACTTCGCTCCGTCGATTCCGCTTACTCTTCTTCGACCACTCCGTCCACTCTGAATACTGGCTTCGTCGTCTCCTTTGGCAGCGGCGGCCGCTTCCTTTTATAGGTCTCAGGAGGCGGGGCTAGAAGCCTCTCAACCAATCAGGAACGTTCGAGGCGTATCTCGGTTCCTACTGGACGGATCGGGAAAATTCTCGAAGTTTCGGGTACTATCTATTTTGGTGCCAAAGTCGCCAAATTCGTCGCCAAGTCGCCAAATGGTCGCCAAGTTTGTCACCAAGCTCTGGGACCTCCGACGCACACCTGGACTCCGTCCCATTCAGATGACTGTAAAACTTTCTTTCCAATGATGGAACAAACTATGCTGGGAAGCCGAATTGCAGGTTTGTAACAATATATACTGGATGTAAAATGATTATTTTGGCTATATATATATATATATATAATTAACCAATCTAAAGTAAGAAATAGTTTGAAAACGAAACAAAACAGTTTCGAAATCGCAACTAAAAATTATTTCCTATTCAAACTAAAACCAAAAAAGGAACAGGAAAAAACTTCATAGTATTTAGAGAACGCAAATGCAGTTACTTCTAAAATACAGATGAATTGATACAAAAGTATCAAAAACAAGTTAATAGGAAAATAAAATAAACCAACCATTTTCCTTTCTGTTAAAATGGTATATCTCTTGGGCCTAATTTCAGGGGATTTTCGGGTCACGAGGAATTATTATTAGACTTCATTGTCTGCATTTCCTTCACAGAAAAAAATCCCTTTTTTGAATCCCTGCCTGAAGGTGACCCTTGAAAAAATCTTCAGGCGGGATTCTTTTTTTTATATTTTTCTTATTTGGTTTATTTTTTTTTTTGTTTATTTTATTTTCCTATTAACTTGTTTTTAATACTTATATATCTGGTGACCAATTGTTTGTCACTCGTGTTGTGTTAAAATGGGATATCAATCTTTTCATGATTATATTATTTTACTATATTATTTTTATTTATATATTAATTTAATTCCGTTCTTAGTGTTAATGGCACAGAAATATCATTTATTATTTATAATCTAAAGGCAACTGCCAAATGTAAATATATAGCCATACGAATGTTTCAGGCTATTTCATCAGACATTTTTTATAACTTTATTTAATTCAACGTTTCGTGTAGCTAGTGCTTTTTATATCATCTGCAAGGTTTGACATTGATTTGCACTTCTTACTACACAGTCAATCTCGATAGATATTTAAAAAAAAGGTTATTTAATTTAATGTACGGTACTTTTTCGTTCCAAGTGCTGTACGCGACAGTTAAATTATTTTCGGCAAAACGCCAACAACAACAACAACAAAAAAGGTAAAAAAATTGCCAACAGTTTGGCGATTTTTTTTACTGCTCTCGAAAACGGCAAAGTACCATTATATTCCAAGAGGCGTTGGCGAACAGTTAAATTATTTTCGCCAAATCGCCAACAAAAAATTGTAAAAAAATTGTCAATAATTTGGCGATTTTTTTACGGCTCTTGGAAACTGAGTAGTACCTAATGTACTCTTACTTTTAAAAGTAAAATAGGATACGAATTTTTGATTTGAATTTACATTTCTGGAGAATCAATTTAAGAATATCGACGTAACAGAAAGCTAGATTTATATTAAAGGGATGTTCCCATTCATGATGCTCAAATTCTATCTATCTCAAATTCAAAATCAACTGCTGCAAATCGAGTATTCTTTTAAAGGAATGCAACTAGTCTTCTCTTAAGCAACCGGTACCATCAAGCCCCTCCATCACCATAGCAACAACCCCTCTAAAGGAAACGCGACTTTAATATGTTATTGTTTAAAATATAGAAGTACTTTCGGTTCGACAATTGACCATTAGGATTGAGAATGGATGTACTACTTCAAAAGGTTTAACAAACTTTTCCTCTGTGGAAGTTCGTGATATTTTCCGGTTAAGTGACTTTTGCAATTTACCGTTGAGAAATGACAAATCTACTGTCTGCGCTATCGGGGGTTGGGCTTTTTTTCCCTTTCCATTCCACATTTTTTTTTCTCAACGTCTGCGACAAGACAGTAAAATATCACCAAATTGTTTCCCTCCCTCCAAATCGAATTACATCACTCCCCCCTCCTTGATTTCAATCCCCAGTCTCTCCATTTATTTTCTTCCGGCATTTACTTCTTCCTTCTTCTGGGGGGGGTACTCCAGGGAGGGGAGATGGAGGTAACTTCTTGGGAAATTACACGAGATCGTTGAATAATTGCAAATACAAACAAAAAGTTTCTTTTAACAATGTTACAAGACTCTTCTGTAAAGTGAGAGAGTGATGGATGAAAACAAGCTATATTTTACACATTTATTATACATCCTTGTCATGCAAGTTTATGTAACAAATCTTTTTGAAAGAAGAAATGGATATTTTACTTACGCCTTTTAAGAATAAGATTTATGTATACTAAAGATTGAAGATCCACATTAAAAAATCATGGAATTTGCTTCTTCCGAATATTAAGGGACAGTGTAACGATCTTCTCGAAGATAATAGTTTCATATTCATGTGTTATGTATAAATTATAGTTTACAAATTTAGCCATGAATCCATTTCAAATTCTGCAGGAGGAAACAGAATTCTATGCCACAGTCTGCCCCCACCTCCAAATGCCCCACGTGTCATACTGATTTTACAGTAAAATACATTTTAATCTATTATCCTACTTTTAATTCCTATTGTGACCACTTTTTCCATTCATCGTTTTTAAATAAGCAAGATTTGATGGGTGAAAAAAGCCATCCAAATATTTTGAATTTCTTAAAAGTAAATCTAGAGACCACCGGTTTTTTTTTTTACTTTGTTTCAATGCTTTGTCATGTCCAATTGCGTTCCCTTTATTTTTATTTTTTTCCTCAAATTTTATACCTGTTTTACTAGTTCTCGATATAACCGTGTTTTAGTAGAGCATGTGTTTTTAATCTTTAAGTAAATCAAAAGAGGAGTGAGAGGAAAGATGAAAGGAGGAAATATTTACATTTAATAATAAGATGAATTCGGATTTTACGCGGAATTTTAAGATACAAAATTTACTTACAGTTCGTAATATTATTGGGGGAAGATATTAATTCACGACAAAATACTGTAGTGCAATTTTTATTTACTGGGTGGGAGCTAAACATTAATCTATGGTGAATAAATCTAAGATCTCTGATCTTAAAATTCGGTAATTCACATTTTTTTAAATTTTTTTTTTTTGCAAAATAATGATTATTAATTCTACCAAGACTTTTTCTTTTATTTGCTATTGAATTTTTGATAACATTTTGAGGTAAGCAACGGTAAATAAACCTGATCGCAATTAATAATATTACACAGAACATTCTTCGCTCCACTTCTGAAGGCTTGTTTTGCCTCTTGATTGCCACATAAGCAATCACATAAGCAACCACATAAGCAATTTGAGTTAAAATAGTGTGGTCAGAAACGACACGACGCTCACATACACGCGAAAAAAAGGGAACGCAAAAGTATCTATGATGTGGCAGAAATCAAGGTCAAAGAATGACAAAGAATTCCGGAAATGCTCTTATTATTCCATGTTTTATCCCTTAGCAAAGTAGAATCGTCAACAAGTAAGAGGATACTAAAACAAACAATAATGACAAATTTATCTGAATAGAATAATTTTTATAAAGTATTCTTCAGAGTTAAGGGTTTTCGCAATTTGGGTGTTTGTTGGTGGATCACATGAATGAAACATAAAATCACTAAAGAAAGTGATCACTGCCTAGTGGATACAATCAGGTTATATGATAACAATTATTATGTAGTAGTATGTAGTATAACAAGTATTATGTAGTAGTTATGTAATATTACAAATATTATATAGTAGTATATGTAGTATAACAAATATTTTGTAGTAGCATATGTATTAGTTATGTAGTATAACAAGTATTATGTAGTAGTTATGTAATATAACGTCTCAGAAAATGTCTATGATATAATTCCTAATGCCGACTAAGAGAGGTATCAGATGCGAAAAAGTGGAATCTTTTATAGAACGTTGGATATCAGACATTCTATATGAAAATTCGAAAAGAAATAAAATTTAAGAGTTCATGTTATGCGTTAAGTGGAAAAAAGCAGTATTTATTAGGATTTTCCTACACATCTTGTTTGCATCGAAAGTAAATATCTTGAAGCGTCGAAAGAAAATATCCTTCTACAACTTCAAAGAGGAGTAATCGGATATCTTAAAATTTTATTTTTATCGCCCACTCATAATTTTTTTATTGATAGAGTAAACAAGTTATGCGACTGAGAATATAAATGACTAGTTTTTAAAAAGCAGGCAACATGTCCTTGAGGTACGACCTTTCTATCTCCACCCTTCTTGCGTCAGAAAAATTGAACTATAGAACTAAAAAGGGCAAAGGCAAAGAAGAGAAACTGATTATATTTTGTATTCGATTATGAGACAAACAACATCAAACAATTACTTGTTCTCAGATTTCCGGTTTGCAGATTTCTCGTGTAGAATATATTATTATTATTATTATTATTATCGCTGCTATTACTTCTGTGTTATGTTCTGAACGCTGAAAGAGTAAGAAATCTTGCAAAAAGAATGTGCACTGGTTTTCTTATGTGAGGTAAAAATATTATACAATGATATGATGACTTAAAACAGTTGTATTTCTAAACATATATATATATATAATGTATTCTGTTTCTAACAAGCAGAAGTAGTCCCCTCGTAATTTTATCGCACTTTCCCTAATATAATAGTTATCCCCTGTCCTGTTTAAAACTAATAGGCGTGAATGTCACGATAGGTCAGAATTTTATTTTCATATCTCCGCACATGAGCGTTTTAGGCTTCATAACATAGTGTAAAAAAAAACGACAAGTGTGTGTTTTGGACGCTTTTATCCGACCTATTAAAACCAACAGTTGACACTGAGCTACAATTTTAATTACAAAATAATATTAATTTATCTAAGTTTCTTCTTGAATTATTGCTAGTATATATCATACAAATATACATGCCTACATATGGTCAAGTCATAAACGGATTTGGTCCAAAATTTGATACAAACCTACACGTTACATGCTAAAATTTTGTACTGAATATTATGTATCTATTTTTTTTATGTTTATAGTCATCGTGCTCATTTCCACTTAGAGAGATAGATTTACAAACTTTTTCTGATTGGATTTCGTTCAAAATTTGATAATAATTCGCAAAGTTGGTGGAAGTATTATATAGTAAATTTCAATTATCTAACTCAAAACAAACTTGATTTACCATGTTCACAAATTTTCGAATGGTATAATAGTTTACATTCAGGTATAATTCTAAAAATATATTTTTTCCATCCACGGAGATCTGCGATATGAAAATTTTTATGACAATTACAGTATTTTCTTACAATGTAATCGATGGAATATGTTTCCACAATAAAACGCTAAACTCACTAAAGTAAAAAAAAAAAAAAATGCAAATACAGTAATGGGGAAAACAGCTAAAATTTGCATTTATTGAAATTGTTTGCAGCGATTTCCTTCCATTAGGAAGAAAATTCTCCTATTTAGTACTTGTATGTATAATGGTTGCTTCCACATTATTACTCAAACAAACAAATAAAAAGTCTCAATTATTTGTGTTATTCGATAATTTATGGCACTTTTGTCTTGTAGGTATGAATAATGTGGGTTTGCTTTATTATTCTAAGAAAAATATCAATAGTTTTGCAACATTGTTTCCATTGTTTCCATTTTTGGAACAATATATAATGAAAGCTGTATGAAGATAGAAATCAATGTTAAACGGTTATTTATGTTAACAGATAAATTATAATGCATTGAATATAAAGGATCGTGGACATAGCAATCTATTAGTTTTTAAGGATTTAATAAAAAACTTTTAATATAAGTTCACAGTATAAATAACATCATTTTGAAATCAAAATATTTATGTATATGTTTTGGTTGTTTTTCACATTTGATTTGAAACACGTTCTTAGAGGAAAACATTTTCGGAAATAAAATTTTAGCAGCAGAATATTTTTAACAAGTTAATTAAATTTCATTAATTATAATTAATCCATGCAGATTTCTTGTATCATATATTATTTAAAACATATCTGATCTTTTAAAATGGTTTTGTTTTAAAGGAATGTTTGAATTCATTTATTTTATAAAAAAATATTAAAAAAATTCTTAAATTATTCTTCTTATTCTACAGCAACATATATTGTTAGTATATGTTTAATAATAAGTTAATATCGATAATTTATAATAATAATATCAAATATGCTGATTTTAAATATTAATTATTTTGTATAATAATAAATTCAAAAAGCAACAGTCAGAAATATGATTAAGTAATTATTTTTTTAATAAATTTATTTAAGATTATCCAGCTACGAATCAATATGAAAACTCATACCAAAATAAAATGTTCTAGTTTTCATTTCACAAAATAAACGTAACGAAAAAATACTTGAATTTATAGATTGAAACTTTTTTTCATAAATAATGCTGTCAGCTAAAAACAAAAGAAATTTATAAAATGTACTAAAAATAATAATTTGAAGACGATCTAATATGAATGATTGAACAATCCAATACAGAATGAATCTTATATAGAAAAAGTAAAGAAAAGGGGGCGGGATTGTGCATAATGCAAAACGTACGTAAAAAGAAAAACAAACTTCATCATAAAAGAAACAACATTGCATAAAAAATTTAAATAAATTTAATGTACGATAAAAGATTTCCAAAAGTTTATCAAATTTCCCAATTTTCTTGAGTTTATAATTTAGCTACAGAGTCAATTATTTTAACTGAAAGAGAAAAACTTTTACTTACCGGCTCATAAACTGTATAACCATTATAAATTCTAATATAAAGCTTGTCCACAAATATTATATTGAAGCAATTTTGTCAACAAAGCTTGTCCACAACTAATATGTTGAAGCAATTTTGTCAGCAAAGTCATAATTTAGTTTTCATACATTTTAATTTCCATTTAAAGCAGCTAATCCAAAATGTGGCGAAGAAATCCTGTGCAATCCACATAGCCCCCGGAAAGTTGCGCACACTTAACAAGAATCCGCAATGGCCTTCTACCCACGTGCGGTTTGAGCGCAGCAGTTAGTCATGTTAACCCACACGCTTCATCGCTCCACAAAAAAGAAATAAAATGGAGATTAAAATCTGTTAAAGGACACGGAAAAGTATTAGAATTTATTAAAAGTGATTTGGGTTTTTGAAACGTTGAAAGCACGCCCCAAGCAATAGGAAGAAAATGTTTTATACATTGATTTTCTTAAATTATGGATTATGACTTCAAGTATCTTAATAAACTGATATATTTGCTGTATTGTATTTCCACATCAATTTTTATTTTATTTTAATAAGAATAAATAACACTGATAAGTAATGGAAAAACCTGCTACTTGAATTGCCTTATGTTGTAATACACAACTATGAAAATCAATTCATTTTTCGTTCAATAAAATGCTTTGCTGTTTTTAATTTTATGCTCCAATTATCACGTGTTATTTTTAATCTTAAGAATAATAGAATGCGTTTTAGTGTTCAATTTGTTTTCAAGGTTTTTCCATATCTACATAAGTAGTAAAAGTAATGCGAAAGAAATAAATTAAAAATTTAATTTTGTAATTAATAGTTTGAAAAATTAGTTGAATTAAAATTATTTCTAGAAATCGTTTTCTTTTATAGTTGAAAAATGAAGTGAATAAATAAATTTTATTATAAATTTGTTTTATTTTTATGATTTAAATTAATATTTTATTTTTAAAATGTCATAGAATTATTTTATAAGCGAATTTTGAAATAATTTTACGTCCAATTAAAAATTTAATTTCATATTTTAATAAAAAATGGCATAAAAAATTGAATTATTTAATTTTTGAAAATTAATTTTAGAAGGACTAAATTGGGAAGCAAATGTATGTGACTGAGGAATCTGATATCAAATCAAAACAGTCGCAAGTCATCATTACTTTTATCTTCATACTGTAACTGAAAAATAGTTTAAATGCAAAAAAGCTTATTCACATAATGCTTTTATAAGAATTTCTAAAAAATTCATCTGAGAAGTGTATTTTGTTCCCTTGTAAGATGCTATTGTTACGAAATTTTTACGAATATTTAAATCAAAATTAAGCCTTATAATCGGATTGTAATCCAAAAATAATGATTTACTAACCGAAAAAAAAGGTATCCCCGAATAAAAAATAATAATAACACTAAAAAGATATTAGAAATAACCTTCAATTTGGTCCATAAAGAGCGAATGCAATAAAGTAGCATCGCAGACCGATAAATAAATCAATTTAAACTATTCATATAACGAAAGCAAATCACAAAATAAATATAATTAGTCGTTCTTTTTTTTTTTCATGCTATTTACAAATTTGTTAAAACAACATTATAAGACCATCTGCAGACCACCTTCTATACATGATTTGATATGCAAAGCGGTCCTTTGTTACAGATGGTAGTGGACGATTATATATATATATATATATATATATATATATATATATATATATATATACCGAATGCTAGCGTTTAAGATTTACTGCTACTTAGAATGTTATCTCTAATCATAAACCATATATGATTTTCTTTAAAGTAACCTTAATTAAAACAAATCCTCATAACTATAACAATGATAAAATATAAGGAATGAAATAATTTATATAATAGACACTAATCACAGAAAAAGAAGAGGCAGTTGCTGATTTCCAAGCTACTTGTAAATTTATTAATACGGCGTTGTTAGACCATCTTCAGTTCATCTTCCATTTATGCTTTAATATGCAAACTGATCATTGTGAACTATTGTTCCTGTAAGTAATCCTATCCCTACTTATCCTGTAAGTAGTATTTAATACATGTCCAATTGTTTTTCATATTTAAGATAATGGTTCTTTACGATTTAAGATTTAATGTGTGAGGTATTATCATTTTTTCAGTATTGTTTACTTGAAACATAGAAGTCGAAGTATGAGCGGCGAATACTTTTCATTTTCTGAGATTAAGGAATCATGCTATATTATATTCATGGTGGTGATTACTGGATACCTGAAAGATCATTTCAGGTCAGTGCAGCTGTTCCAACATTCTATACATAATACCTCTTCATTACTGATATATGATATTTCGTTATTTATGATAATGATAATGTTCAGTAACGATGATGGGGATAACTTCATTAATGATGAAAGGTACCATCATATCATTTCCTGACATACTGTTTTCTTTATCAAAAAGAATACACAAGACACAGTGGTCAGCGCTATTTCCGTGTTGTATTCAACCAACGCCAATTCGTGTTATTTTATAGTTATCAAACTTAATCTTTTTGAACCAATTCGAACGCATACATCCTATTAAAATGCAAACTAAGATATCAGCTGGTAAGGTATAGAAATTTCACGAATTTTGTTTATACCATTATAATTTCAGGACAGAATTATTAATGTAGGATATAATCTTTATGAATTCAAGAATAATTATAATTTCAGGACATAATTACTAATTTAGAACATACTAAATTCAAGTACAATTATAATTGCAAGACATAATTATTAATTTAGGACATAATCTTAATAAATTCAAGAAATATTCAAAATTCAGGTCATAGTTACTAATTTAGGAATATTCTTAATAAATTCAAGAAATATTAAAAATTCAGGTCATAGTTATTAATTTAGGAACATTCTTAATAAATTTAAGAAATATTAAAAATTCAGTCATAGTTATTAATTTAGGACATAATCTTAATAAATTCAAAAAATATTAAAAATCCAGGCCATAGTTATTAATTTAGGAATATCCTTAATAAATTCAAGAAATATTAAAAATTCTGGACATAATTATTAATTTAGGAATATTCATAATAAACTCAAGAAATATTATAATTTCAGGATAAAATTATTTATTTAGGACATAATATTAATAAATTCAAGAACAATTATAATTTCAGGATAAAATTATTTATTTAGGACATAATATTAATAAATTCAAGAACAATTATAATTTCAGGAACATTATTTAGGGCGAAATTGTTTTTTCTCCAAAAAGCATGTACGATGTTAAGAAATTAAATAATCAGCGTCATTTATAGATATTTTTTAGAAAAAAATATATAAAAATGGCAAAAATATGCCACTAAATTATACTATTTGCTTCATATCATCATTCTATGGAATTTTCTTCTATGTACATTACATACAGAAAGAGATAGGAAATACGAATTTATATATTTATACCTCGGAGGTATTGCACATAATGTCATTTTTACCAAAATTTACAAGTGAGTTGTTTGAAATTTGATTTGCATCGGGAAAATGCGCTTAATATCTTTCCAAAAGCAAGAAATTTTCCAATTTATTGATGTTGAATGTAACGTCCTATAAATCTGAATAAGTCAAAAAATGAGGATAGGAAATAATGTCTTTTACCTCTGAGGTACAGAAACGGACCTACTGCTTATACCTCTAAGGTAAAGATATAGTCTGACGTATCGTGAAAATCATGATAAATATGGCTGGTCAGTCTTATATGTGCCCACTGCTGTTTTTCATTCCAAGGACATCTTATGGAATGAAGAAGAAATAGCTACATATATCAATGACATGATTTCATCTTCAGAAAGTGAATTATTTATTGATATTGATAGATATACTTCTGAAATATCAAAAGATTCGAGCTATTTATAATATTTATAGTAATAGTTAAGAAATTGATATGCTTAATATATATCAAAACCAAATACGTTTTTCTCAGTCTTTATAAAAACTAATGAACATGCATGCTGTTTCAAAAAGTGTCATTTACATTTCGTCATAAAACAAGTAATATTTTTGACAACAGAGTTCAAGCAAATACCAAAATCTGTCACTTCAGGGGCTCTTTATGTACGAATTAAGAAAATTTAAAGCATACGCTAGGTATATATATCCAGGTTTATTGAAATACAAATCAAGCATCACAACAATACAGTTACATGAATATAATAACTTTAATAATTTTGTAGATACAACAGCCAATAGGATGTAGTATCTTCAATAAGCCTTTGGAGTATTTAAAGTAAGTGTTCAAATGACTTATTGTCTGAAGTGATATACGTTACATATGTTCACTTTCATATAACCGTGGTATTGCGCTTTTGAAAATTTGTGTACAATTAATTCTTTGCTATACTTTATTAAGTGTATTCGTTTCTCTTACTTCATTCACTGATAAAAAGCAATTCTTATCACTCTTCCTTTAAAATTCTATTTCAAAAACGACTTGTTCCTGCATAAATGAACCAACCTTGAAATTTGTAAATGATCTTTGTGACATCCTGCATGTGTCTCATTCAATAGGCTGATTGTAGTATGTAAGTTATATGCTGTAACTTAGAAGTAATTTTTTTAATCTTATTATAATGAATAAATCTATCACTTAAAGTATTAAAAATGTAATCTACTTCTTTAAGTTTTCTTTAAAAAAATTGATTGAAAAGATTTAGTTATTGACATATTTATATTAGAATAAATATCTAAATACTACTTCAAATAAATGTAGAATTTATATGATTTGTAGGATTTTAGTTTTAGTTTAGTTATATTAACATCCTTTTTTAAAGCAACATTGCGGCTACTTTGGAACGGACCTCGTTATTTTGAACTGAAGTAAAATGACGAGGATGACACCTCCACACTACACCAAAGGTAGAGCGTTTGACGCTGACGGATTTAACTCGCACCAGACCTGTTTACACGTCGGTTCTTCGGTGGAATCGGGTTTCGGACTTGAAACCCTCCGGTTACATAGCCGAGACATTAACAACAAGCCACCGCGGCCCTTATGAATTGTGGGATTCATGGCTATGTAACTCTTTATATATATTATAAAAACCGAATGGAGGTTTCATTGCATATTCTGAGATTTTTGAATATTAAATAATGATATTATTTTATTGAATTGCTTGAAACTTAAAAAAATATAATTCTATGATACAAATATAATTGTTATAATATAAATTGCTACATTGTTTCAATAATATAAATACAATTTTTATAATAATACTAGCCGCCTTTGGCGACCAGCCGGTTCGCCAGTATTACCGCCCGCTACAATTTTCAATTAAATATTTTAAGTAACTGGTCACTTAATAGATTCTCAAACAAAACAATTTTAATCTTCAAATTTTGATAGTCATACCAAACTTATACTATTGTTTAGATCGTTACGTTCAATTTACTATATATATATATATATATATTGCTAATTTGTTGTCATTTCCGGTAAAACGTCAACTTTAATTTAAAGTGGAAATGATGAAATTGCAATTAATATAAAGATATTTTTAATAAAACCAAGCGTTTTATCTTATTTATTATCTTTATTGTTATTTATTTATTATTATTATTTAATATGAGTATTGCAAACAGAATCGCTCGGTATTTAAGTCTTATTGTGAACTACAAAATATGTTTCATAATTTATGTGATATCTCAAAGAATAATTCAACAAAAATTTCTCAGATTCAGCATAAAATTCAGTTTTTAGTTTTGCTTTCAAAGGGATTGAAATGAAATAAATAATAATATTTTGTTCCGGCCTATAAATATATTTCAAAAATTATGAAGTCTAAATTTAATGCAGTAAGGTATCATATTCTGAGAAATATTCTGGACACACCAAATTTTAAATAAATGAATGAATGTTTCTTTTTTCCACGATCAACTAAGACTTATTTATGAAGTTTTGAATGTTAAAAATTTAGAAAAACTCAACATTTTCATAATCTTAAGTCAATTAATCTTGAGAAACCTGCGCGCTGATTGGCGCAGTTTCTTTGAAACGATCGATTGAAAATGTAAAATTATCCTTTTTTTATTGAATAGTGATATTCAAATTTTCATAAATCAGCCAGTTTAAGTGATTGATTTAGTTGACTGGAAATTAACTCTTTTTATTTAAAATATTAGTGTTTCAAGAACATTTTGTTCATCGTGATTTCCACAGCAGAAGCTTTATGTAAAATCAAAAATTCGTTATTTATTAGAGCATTTATTGAATCAAGTTACATAAAATATAATCATTTTCCATTTAGACCATTTTAGCAGATCTGTGTCTTACTAAAGGTTTACAAATTAGCTGTGTGGCCCTGATTTGAATGGATATCCTGTTCATATTAAACAAAACTTGCCTTAAAATAAAACTGATTAAATGGATTAATAATATAGAGAGTGTAAAAGATCATAAAATAATTTTTCTTGAATTTATTGTTTAGAAAAAAATAATATTTCATTTTTGTTTTATTTCCTATAGACACGTGCCGAAAATTATATTTTTGCAGATTTCATTTCCAAAAAGATTTAATTTATTTTTAATTGGAGCTTTAATCAATGTAATTGCAATACTTTGAAAAAAGCTAAATTTTTCACATGAATGCGAAACGTGTTCGTGCAGCTTAAATTTTATTTTTAGTTTGTACGAAAAAAAATTGTTGAAAAATATAGTTAAAATTTTTATTTAAAAATTCATTATAAATAGAAATTTAATTTTATGGTAAAAACATTGGTATCATTTAAAAGATAAAGTTTTGATCTTTAACTTCATGTAAAATTCTTTTTTGTGCGGTAATATTTTTGGAAGTTATAGCAGAAAAGAAACACGCCAAAATTTCGCTTAATTTTTAAATAAATAAAATTCTAATTAAAAATTCGAAAAAACATCCCCCAGTTGCACATTCCCGACATCCAAGGTATACACGTGCCAAATTTGGTAGCTGTAGGTTGAATGGTCGGGCCTGTAGAGTGCCAACACACACACACACGCACACGCAGACGCACACACACACATTGAGCTTTATTATAAGTATAGATAATATATACACATATAATTGCTCTTAATTTCTGTACTACGTATAAAAAATAAATAGTAAAAAATGATCAGGCAATCATGCACGAATTAAAGATTTTAAATTTTGTAAAAATAGTTAAAAAGTAAATAAATAAAGCAGTTTCGGGTGTGTGTTTTGGAGAGAAAATGCTTACAAAACGTATTCGGTCTTTAATAAGCGCGTGCGAAAATGCATTTCCAATATAGCGCGATTTATTTTTTATGCTCTACGGATTCCCTTTATATTGTTAGATTTCACTAGATGTCGATTCTTTCTTTTATTTTACTTGCATTCAAGTGCGAATGTGCTTTTAAACAGAAATTTAATCTGAATTTTAAATAGAGTTGTAAATAATGAAATAGAATATTCGATTTTTTTAAAAATATATATATATTTACAGTTTCGTCACAATAATAATTATATTAATAGAAATTAGATAAATATTTACAATGTATCGCTACAAAATAAAATAAAACATAAAATTATCCATTTAAAATTTAATTGGAAAAAATTGTTTAAAAACAGAAAATCATTCACTTTGTTTTATAAACATTTTTCTCAACCGAACAAGGCAATAATTTAAACTTTTTATAACGCAGCTATACAAAACGGCTTCAGATAAAAATTCTTGGCAGGCACTTCAATATATTCGGCAATGTATGTATCTCACCAACAAAATTAATAAAAAAAACTTGTACAATATCTAAACTTAACTTCTTTTCAAACCTTCATCATTTTATGAAAACGGAGTTTTCAGTATGTTACATATTACATGTCGGCTCAAGATATGATTACTTTTGAGTTTTCTATCTTTATTATTTAACTGTTTCTTAAACATTTGCAAAAGTTATTAGTTAATAAAATAAAACACAAACATTTCTTTACTCCTTAAAAGTGCAAGGGAATAATCGCGGTTATTGACAAACGCAGAAACAGAAAATTGAATTTAATTGCATTGATTTAATACCATTAAAACATGCATATGTAACGCGAATTATTATGTTGAAACATGATATTAAAATAATTATGATTTCTGATATTGTAAGTGAAAATTATTGGTAGCATATTTAAAATGAAGGCACATCATCTGGCTATATTTAAAATGCCATGAGTAAATACTCTTACGATTCCTAGTTACAAGAGGTGTGTTCAGATTGCAATTAGTGTTATGAATGTCAGTCTCTTCCTTTATTAAGGGTATTTATTTAGTTAAAATCTTCATTATTAATAATTCTCTGTACTTTAATGTTTAAAGGATTACTTCATTTATTTTACTAACTTTGTACATTCCCTTTTAATTACAAATACGTATAGGATGATATCTTCGCATGATAGCTCCTATATTTATGGCGAAGCATACATATAAATAAAAGCCATTATGGCTAAGTATGTACATATGTTCGAATGTTTTAAAATTTATGTGTATATATATATATATATATATATGAAGGTTTACAAAATCGTTTGGTTTAAAATGTTTTAATTTTACTTAAAAGCGGAATATAATAATATTATCTGAATATAAATAAAAGTCATTATGGCTATTTATGTATATATATATGAATGTTTACAAAATCGTTTGGTTTAAATGATGTTTTAATTTTAATTAAAAGCGGAATATAATAATATTATCTGAATATAAATAAAAGTCATTATGGCTATTTATTTATATATGTACGAATGTTAACAAAATGGAAACGGCAAAAACTCAATAAGTTTATCGGCTGATGTTTGGCCATAGGATTAATCATCTAAATTTAAAATCTGCAACAATGAAATGAATGGTTAATGTGTCTGTATACACTGCAATTAGCAAAAAGAACAACCTGAATAAATTTGAAGACATTCATATCAAAACTGTTAATATATTAAAATTTCGATCAAAAAGAAATGGGAAACATTGTCATTACTTGATTTGGTGAAATGTATCGTGCAACTAAATCCAAAAGGTCATTTACAGAGCAATAACATACTCGTAACTAGTTTTATGGAAAAAAAGGAATCTAAAGCAAATTTATTTGGCTTACTCTCCAAGAGCTGCCTCGTTTTCGTGTTTAATTTAAAAATATACGAAACAATTGAAAGAACAAAATAGTAAGGTAAATTAAATTGCATGTTAAATTACCAACAGTGAATGCATTTTGACATAATTTTTCAGAATCTTTTTAAATGGATTTGCATATATCTATTCTGATTAAAATCTTTTCAGAGGACACCTTCATTATATAATGAATAGAAAGTAAAGAGTAAGCAAATATGAATTTGCACTTTCGCGGTTTAGTCATTTCTTCAATCATGTGGTTGACCATTAATTTTGATCAGTTTAGATGCGGCTTTCGAGTGAAAATTAGGTGAAAAAATATTTTTTTCCTGACTACTACCTTCTCCTTTTTAGATAAACGTTACTAACCATGGAAAGAAACTACGTGTGTTTCAAAAGGATTATAAATCTTGCCATCGTGGCGTCACTTTTTTTGCATCCATTTACAAGAGAGACGCTGTTTGTAAGAAAAAAGATAAATGATGCGGTAAGTATCAGTAAATAAATAAAAGAATAACATCTCAAAAATATAGTATAAGGTATTGGTTCTTTTTTTTAACATTTTACTTTTCGTTAAAAAATTAAATGAGCTCTTGCGCTTCTGTAGTAACACCTCAAAAAAAAACGACGGCAACTAAAAGCCTGAAATGCGTTGCATCATAATATCTGTTTTCTAAATGGTGCGAGAGAAAACTGTTTCATCATTTTTTATGATATATTAATACCTTTCGTTGAAAAGGAAGAAAAATTGAGCTTTAAAAGGTTTTGATCTTTCGTCAAGCATGAAAATCAAAAAGTGTTTTTATTAGCATGGATAGGAATATCATTTCATATGCAAATGGATGGTTCATCGAAATTTTTATTCCATATATGTAAGTATACAATTTTTTTGTATGCATGCGCGCTTTTTAAAAGATTTCAAAAAACGGCGTATTGACATTTAACAACATTTTTTATTACATTTTAGTTTAAAGAAGACAAAAATATGTAAGATTCAATCCGTTCATTTTCGCCCTGTTTTTGCATCAGTTTCTGAATATATTATGAATAGATTTGGTCAATTTCTAAAGATATGCTTATAGGATAGATACAAAATAATTTAAGATTTCTTTTTTATAAAAACATGTTTAATATATGCAGCTCGATTGAAAGATTTTGCACAAAAAAAATAATAAAGAGTAATCTTTCTAAACGTGAAAATATTCAATTTTTGCTAGAATTTTCGTCATTCTCTTTTCTAGCTTTTCTTGAATTAGTAATGCACGGAGCGTTTTTTTACCTGCTTTAAGCTATCGTAATTTTTTTAAAATTGAACAATAAATATAACAGAAATGTTTGTCTGATAGTCAGAAGAAAATGTAATCCACTTACATATTCAAAGAATGAATTAAAATAGTTTACCGTTAAAAAGTCATAATAAATATATTAGGCAACCGCAACGTTCTAGGTACAATTTTAAGTCAATTCCAATGACAGTTGACCGTCTGTTAATCTGTACTTTCATAAATAAATAAAAGCTATAATAAAAGAAACCGTGATGATTTAAATTTATTAAATAGGATTTTGTGACAACAGCTTTTAAACAAATTTTTGTTTCAATCGATTGAGAAAAACGTATCTAAAATAAAGATTCGATTTTTGGATATTATTAACCACATGCCAGTGATTATTCACCGAATAACCCGTCAAGGATGACACAATAAATTCAATGAAAGTGCCAAAATTCTAAATTCCCTCCAAAGGTTAATACTTCGTAATTATTGAATGCAAGGAATTCTCTGGGTTAACACTTTTATTAGAGAGTATGCCAGAACCCTTTAGAGAAATCGCTCCCCCTGATTTCAGTTCTCGATTAGACGTGTATTTCGAGAGGATATTCAAATAAAATTGTGTTTTCGTATTTATATGTTGTAAAAAACTATACTTCTGAATTTTGCTTCTTCATTTTTTGCATCCTTTTGCATAGTGAAGATGGTAAGGAATAGAATAAAAAGAAAATAATATTTGATGAACAAACGAGAAGTGCTACTGAATCTCATCACAGCCAAAATAATATTTTGAATGTCTGGAAAATATTAATATATAATATATAAAATTTAATTCGTGAACACATGACGTTTCATTTCTTTCCAAAAGAAATGTATATGATTCAGGTGTTACGTACAATTAGGGGGGGGGGAATATTTAAAAAGAATTTTATTATTTTTTTCGTGAAATTTAAGGAAAAAAATTAAAAATATGCCAAATGGCTACATTATGAATTAAACTGTATTTCATACAAATCACATCATAATAATTCAACGATGAAAATAAAAGAATCTCTTTATCAACATGTTTATTCAATGCAAAAAAGAAAAATATTTTGATAAAATTTTTAATGGGAGAACTATTCATACAACAGCCTTCTAGGTACTTTTCCAAGTTCCAGTTTAATTCTAGTACCGTTATTGTCATATATTGGCTTTTTCAACATATGTTCATCAAAAGCATTTAAAAAAGAATGTCAAATTTTTATTATTGCCTTTTAGAATAGTCATGTGAAGCTTATAAATGAAAATAAAAACGTATAGCCAAATAGTTATACGATGCATTGTAGGGCTAAGATGCAAAAAAAAAACTGCATTTAATGCAATTGAAAATCCCACCCCGAGCCTTGAATTTCAATAAGAACAAGGTTTCCTGAAAGTATAATGCCCCACTAATAAAAGGATAAATCGATAAAATCGAACAAGATGCTACAAGAGAAAAGAGTCCCCGGAAATTAATTAATCAAAATCTTTCTCTGGAAAAGTGAGAAAGATTAAAGGTTAATAGATTTAATACCTTTCAATAAGTCAGGAGAGACCACGATCCTTTCCTCAAGGACAGAGAATTACAAGAACTCGAATTTGAGGACATTAAAAGTGGCAAGGACAAAGAAGAAGGGGAAAAAAAGTTACTAGATCAACGATCCAGAAGACATTGCTTTGATTTATTTTGCGTAAGTGCAAGGAATAAAACTTTAAGGAAGGGGCGCTAATAAAAAAGTCGTCTCTGGTGCAGAAGGCGAATGAGATTGGAAAAGCCCAAGAAGCTGGAAATTAAAAAGATAGTGGCTCACGAAGGGGATTGATGTTTTGCGAGAAAAAGTAAGTGCCAATTCTTGTTGACGAATGCTGCAGTTAAATAGAAAGCGAAGGGATGGTAGATGGGTTTGGTAAGTTCGTTGGGCGTTTAGAGTGCATTTCCTACCCCCTGATTTTTTTTCTTTCGTTCTCCTCCCTCCCCCTCGCCTTATTTCTTTTCTGTCATTGGCTAAAGTCTGTTTACTTGCAATGTATTAAATGAGCAAATCCCTTCTTAAATCTTGACTCTGGAGCACAACATGTGAATGCGATTTTATCTACAGAAAATGCTTTTGATGGAAATGGATTTAAAAAAAAAAGCCTTTTTTTGAGAAAGTATTTAGTTAGAGATTCTTTATTTTATGATTTTTTTCTTTCTTTCGCTTTAATTTAACTGATATGGAGAAATAAAAGAGGAAAAAAATAAATCCTGATTTTTTTTGTAATATTTTTTATGCATTAAATGGAAATGGAAATGGAAATAGGGGGAATCAATCTGAATTCTTAAATATCAAAAATTTTAGGGTTTTTTTTTCTATCAAGATATTTTCTTAATTCTTGTACGCTCTAAAAGATTGCTTTTTCGTTATTTCGATTATGCTTATTTATAGAATTTCATATCTATATTTTTATAATTCTTAGGAAAATTTAAAAGTGAATTTTTTTTGTTTAAGAAATAATTGATAATGTTTTGTCATTTCTTACCTTTTATCTGTCATTTTTTTTATAAAAAATTCATCAGCAGTTCTTTTAAGTTATTCGATATTCATATTCAACAACATCTTGAAATAATTACTGTATATAAATCAATGTGCTCTAGCTAAGAATAATATAAACTTCATACCAGTGTATACGTCGCGTTTTAGTGATTTGGAGTAAAACAAGATAATTAGAAATGAATAACCCAAATTTTCAAGACAATTAAAAGAAAAGAAAACGAAGTACAACCTTGTTTCTTGTCGGAAATTATGAATAACAGTTTAAAGTTTAAATTCAACACAATTATATAGATGTTAATTGCTCCAAAAATGCAAACTATGGTAACTATCAATGATAACTCATACAATTCATCCCATACATTTTTGAGCATTTTTGTTGTGTCGCTTTGAAAGACTGCAGATATGTATGTTCTTGTTTATCAACGTTAATTGGTAATGGTGAAACAAATACTTGTCGTTTAATGTAATCCAATAAAAAAAAATTCCCATACATGCAAATCGGCATCCTTTTAAAGCTTCATATCAAACATGCAGAAAAACTTGAGAAATCGTACCGCTTCGATATTAGATCTTAACTTTGAACATTTATAATTGTATAGAATTTAAACTTTCAATAGTTATTCTTAATTTACGAGAAACAAAAAGGCTGAGTTTTTTTCCCTTTTAACAAACTTGCAAAGTTGATATATTCAATTAAAATCAAATTTACATTTTGTTTATTCAGAAAAATATTTCCTCATTATTTATTTATATTATATAAGATTATAATCAGACGTGAAATTATTTAACAATACCGTTTGTTCATCAGCTGTGTTATATTTTGTCCTAAAAACATAAACTTTTCTCAGGAATATATATTATAGAGATGCTACATTTTGATTATGAATGATTTCATCAAAGGACTCCAGACTTTTAAAACTGCATATTAATTAATATTCGCTTCAAATAGGGTCGCTTTTAGAACTGGTAGAGTCGATTGTGAAATGTTTTCAAACTGTAGGCTGGCCATTTTAATTTCTGCCTACATACTATAAAATATCAAGACTATCAAATATTGAATGACATATGTTTGTTTTCAGGCATGATTCAACTAACCCTATTACTGGAAAAATATCGCCAAGCATTCAGAGTAGGCCCAGATATATTTGAATGCTATAGATTGAATACCCTAAGTATTATTCATCTATCAGATAATGAATGCCATTGCTATAAAAAAGGTCTCGAATAACAATTTTATTACTCAAAATCATTTAATTCTTCCTGCGGAAGAATTTTATGATTCACGTAATGTAATTTGATATTATAAAGAAAATTAAAATTTTATACTTGACGTAATTTTGCATTCAGGAGCCGCCAAGTTTGCAATTTCAGAATTATTTACTATTAGGGTAATAAATTAATACATTTGTCATTTTCTATTTACATATGTTCACTTCCAAGAAAATTAAAATTCATACCTAATGTTGTATGCATGATAATATGTAACATTCCACAAATTACTATGTAATATTGCCCATTTTCTGTCTATTAATTTAATAAATCAACCTTAATTCAATCTTCAAAGAAAGGTCATGAAGTGTTATTTAAATAAGGGAAAGTAGCAGAAGATTTTAAGAATTTTTAAAACAAGATTGATTTTGACATTTTTGACTTTGGCAAAATTTTAATACTCAAAAGCAAACTTGCTTCAGAATTATTACCATACGCTGAAAAGAATTTTTATATGACAAGTCTCATTACAAAATATTAGCATTTGTAACGAAAATTCACCAGAACAATATCATTTAATCTGTGATTGTCAATTCCTTTTGAGTTAATTGATTTATCTTGAATGCTAGATTCCTAATAAATGTAACATGTCCGATTTAGGCAAAATACAAAAAGTAGTTCAGAGACGAAGCCACACTTCTTTTATAATATACTGAATAACCTGATGGCAGTAGGTCAAAAACAGTTTGTTGGTGCATTTTTTGAAAAATCTTAAGCTTCAGCAGCTATCAATACTCGACAATACATTTTGGCTACATCAGCAGTAAAAACAATTTTAGGAAACCGGAAACTTAAGTCGATTTAGTCTTTCTAATTTTAGGCCAACTCCTAAAACTGAATTCAGGGATGAATTCTTTTCAGTTCAAAGTGAACTGTCGAAACCAACTCTTAGCTTCGTAATGAAGCTTCACTTGACATGATGGGATAGCCGGTGATGGTCCTTAGGACTCAACCACAGTCCCACTTGTATTGCTGATGCGGCCGTCCAGTCATTCAGATTTTTCCGTGTGCTTTCAGGCGGGTCTGTATAACCAATTATAGTTTACTTCCTGATACTAAAGTTCTGAAATTCTGCATAGTTTTGAGTTCCTTATGACAATTCTTCATACTATTATTTTCAGTACTTAAATATCAATAATTCAGTGAGTTTTAATTTTATCTAACTTTATTTGAAAAATTGATGCTGAAATTCAAAGAAATTGATTATAAACTAATATTATTTGTTTATTATAATAATAAATAAATATTATTTTGCTTATAATTTATCATTAAATTGATAATAAATATAATTTATAACGGTAAAAGTAAACATAAACAGTATAAACCAATTCTTTTTTCACATAAAAAAAATTTCCATTTTTATATGAAAGTGGTTGCGGAATTACACCGCTTTCCCTGTTAGTTATTCTATTTGAAAAAAAAGCAATATTTTTAAATATAATCTTGCATTTACTAAGCCTATTTCAACAGCTATAATATTGAAAATTCCTTATCTCTGTTTATAATATTTGCAGAGAAAAACAAAAGCAGAAACAATTCAATTTGAATTTTCCAAGACACAAACCACATTCATATTATATATACAAAGTATAATGTATCAAAGAAACAGACAAGAATTTTTACTAGTATTAGCTTTCTTTACCTTAAAGAGATAAAAGGAAATTTTAGCACCGTATCTACTGTAGGCAAATTTTTCCTTCCAAATTACTTCGAAATATATCTGCCAAAACTCTCTTGCCTATCACAAAAACGGCAATTTATAATAATTACACCGCTTCGGATACACGTAAAACCAATTACCCCAGCATGTGCTCCAGTATCATGCACTTCAACAAAAGGCGCTTAAACAATAACAAAGGAAAGGAACTGATTAGATGAAGTAAGTGAAACTTTTGAAATAATTCTAATTAGAATCATGGGCACGCACTTCACAAATCTGATAAAGCACCCGATAAAGTCCTCAAGTGTTCCAACTTTTTAAATAGAAGAGCGTGGCCTTTCCTTAATCTCTTGGAAATTCAGCGTTGGTCCTCGGCAACTTTGTTGGAGGAAACTGTCACGGAACAAGAAAAATTCTGAGAAACGGGCCCGATTAAGATTCGAAGATCTTAATTTGTCGCTCTTAAACACGCAGGTTAAACGGCGATGGCGCCATGATAAGGGAGGAATTGGAGTTCCGAACAGCCCGATACAATGGCTGAAATGGCGAGGCCCTTCCATTATGTTGGGTAGAAAGAAAAAAAATATCGAGGCAGTTTTAAAGCTCGTTTTCTAACAGCGATAAAGTCAAATTGAGAGCGTTGAAAGATAAGATTGCCATTAAAATGCACTCAGTAAACTTTCCATTTAAATATAAGTTAAGATAGTGGTATTAGAAGGTATCAGATCGGTAACTTCGGACAAACTGTACAAGCTTATAAAATATACATCTGAAGAAGTTTTTCCTTTGTTTTGTTTTTGTTCATATTTTAACTTCTGATGCAGCCGTATTCTTTTGCGAATTTTCGATTTTTAAATTTACTTCGTATTTCTTAGTTCCTTGCATATAGATATCGGAAAATTTTTCATGCAACGTACTAATATCCATGGTCAGAGGAATAAGAAATAGGAAGCAAATTTCAAAATTCGAAAAAGAATAAGGCTAGAATATATAGTATTTGCTAAGTAAAGGTTAAAAGTGTGTTGTTTTATTAATACCATGAAAATTAATGGTGGCTCGTATATTAAGACTGTAGAGTTGGAATCTTTTATGATATTTTTTTAACTATGGTTTTTGCCTTCAATATCATTACATTTTTTTTATCGTATTGAGAGTTCGATGAACAATATAGGGGAAAAAACGGGAAAAGAAAGGAGAAAATTAATCAACATTTGCCCTCAGAAGCATGAAAATTCTCACACTGCGCATCATAAAGCTACAGAGCGGAAAGTAAGAAAAATATTTTTTTCGGCTTGTATCTTGGCAAAACCTTTGCAGCTCAAATTTGGCGTCCGGCTAATTATTCTCTTTTATCTATTATTAATTTTGTACTCTTTTGGGGTTTTTTTTTCACGGTCATTTTTTTCGTCACGTTTTTTCCCCTCACAGAATCACATCTTTTAAATTCATAATTGTTTTCTTTAGTAACAAGTCACTCGTTAAAAAAGAATTCACAAGTAATTTCATCAAATAGAATTCAGATTATACCAAATTGTTGAGTACAGAGCCGTAAAGCCATTTATTGAAATTGTGTTTTAATTATAAGCTATTGAAAAAAAATTTGTTGGCATCAGTACTAATTTTTAAGTTGATGTAGTTGACACTAACAATGGCATCTTTCATTTTAATACTTTTCTACAAATTATGCAATTTATGATGAAATATGAATAAATCAGAAATCACTCGAAAAGATATTCACGATTTTGCTTGAAGATCGACTGATAAAGAGCCATCAATTTTGGTTGTAGTTACTTTTCTGTTAGTAGATGCTATCATAATCGAGATATTAGATTTTTTTCTCAATAATTTCGGAGGCATAATATTGCAAACAATAGTTTGCTTCTTATTATCTTCTTTTATTTTTCTGTTTCTTTGCTCGTAAATCATATTTTATAATTTAAATCATCGAGTCATTTTTATTAAATCAAAATATTAATTTTCGACAAGTTGCTTGCAGTTTTTAATATCATAGACAATGATAATTATAAAGGTCCCACGTAGGTTGAAATCTTTATAAAATGCAGCGTTCAAATGCAAGATCAGATATAAAGTCATCGTTTAATTACTGATGATGGGTCATATAAAGTCACCCGTTCGTCCAAAATAATAGTTTAATTGAATTCGTCCAAGAGCTATGATTACGGCGATATAACCGTATCGTATGCCAAATTTCATTTATCTTCTTTCAATGCCTTTTTGCGCTACCGCATTTATAAGGACAAGTACAGATTGTAGAAAATTCATCCATAGGTGCTCAAACTACAATTTTAAGGCAAGAATCCCATTTAAATTTCCTCCCCTTATTTATTTATTTTTCATATTTCCAAGCACACGCAAACAAAACTATAGAAGGGAGATATAATTTCAAAAATATTTCATTCGGATTCCTGAAAGTTTAAAATTAAATATTCATCAGAAACTAGAAATCTGTATATTTATTTACAACTGCAATGCTTTCTATCTGTATATCAGAAATTAGTAAATGCGTAATGAATTTATTTTACTTAAGCAATATTCCAAACCATTGAAATGTTTTCTAGGAAGAAAATTATACAAATATTGGTCAACGAAAGAGGTGTATTGAAAATTATTTTCTTTCAAACTCTTTTAGAACTCTTTTATTAACAAATTTGTTAAATAAAAATTATGAAAGGAGTTAATTATCTTTTATACTGAAAAGATTGCACGAAAATTTTCTTAATGTTTATCTTTAATTAATTTTTCTTCTAATAATCATTCAATAAATCTTCAGCTTTTTTTTTATTTATTTTCATTTTGTTAAAATGTCGAAATATGATCCGATGAAAGGGTTTATAAAGCCTTAGTTTGTAAGAACCTCTCAGAAAGTATTAGCTTTAAATTTTCAATAAGCGGAAATCCAGAAGCATTTTCACAAATAATAAATAAAAGAGTAATTTTTTTTAAAATTTCCAAATACCAATTTTTAAAATTAAGAAGAGTGTTTGAATTTTGAATATCTGAGAGTTTGAATTTGTTAGTTTCTCTTCAAAATTGATCGATGTTAAAGATGTAAAAGTTTATCTAGAAAAATCTTAAAAAGATTTCCAATTAAATAAATACAAAAGCGAATAAAATGTATAAGTTATGTTACTTTATTTTTTAAAAAATAATGTAGGTAGATATTACCTTTATGTGCTTATGTGAAACTGAAAAATTAATTCGGAAGTGGCATTTTGAATTCAGATCTTCAAAGAGGGAATTATTTAACACTGATTATCTGTGATGAAAATCAATACCGATTTTCGAAATACTTGCGTAATTGCTCAATATTCTGTTAAAGAATTTATTTTTTATAAACTCTAAAGATAACAACTTACTTCTAATTTTTCTTTCACTAAAACATAATAACTTATGGAATTGATCGGAAGTTACATTTGACTTTTAACTGTAAAAAGTAAATATATATGGGATAAAAGTATAAAAATGGGATGAAAAGTATATCAACTGAAATACTCAAACACAGCTGTTTAAAACAAAATCTTTTACTGCTTCTTTGAGGGAAAAAAACAGTTCCTGTTTTATGAAAAGAAAAATATTCATAAAAAACCGTTTGTTGCTAAATTGGTTCCTTTTTTTCGCATGAGAATCTGAACGGTTAAAGAAATTGCACAAAAAATAAATAATGTGAAATTTTTAAAGAAGGGAAGGCAAGGCAATCTCTTACAGAAAAGTGAGATTAGTATTTTTAATAATACCTTACTAGTTAAAACGTATGTGTTGAAACGAGTAAGAATGAATTTTCTCACACAGATATTTCTTTTATATTTTTCTCACAAAAGATGAAGATAATGCCTTAATTAAATGTAAAATACTATTTGAACCAACTTTTTTTACTTCGAATTAATTGTTACATTTTTTCTCCTTTAAATTATTTCGGGAGGTTATATGATGAAGACCGCAATTAAATTCTTCTTCCCCCTATCAAATCATCCCCTATTCACTAACAGAAGAAGTTTTACTATATGTGAACAGTTTGCACAGCTAAATTTTGAATTTCAGTTATTTTGCGTGATACATAGATGCTTTCTGTTCTCAAAATATTTTATTTAAAATAAATTAAACTATTTTGGACATTTAACCCTAAATACTGGAACATGGTAATATTTGGATTGTCTTATCTGATTCATCAGCCTTTGATACATTCTGAGGGTAAAAATTATCACAACATGCTATTTACACGTACGCGCGCGCGCACATGCACACACACACACACACACACACACACACACACACACACACACACAC
>JAPMOR010004161.1:262377-280190 GCA_026543865.1 Argiope aurantia | reverse complement strand
ACACACACACACACACACACACACACACACACACACACACACACACAATTTTCCTTTTTGTTTATTAATTTTACCATTTCCCTTTTTATTTGACTTTCTTCATCGTATTCCCCTCTAACAATTCAGTAATTGTGACAGTTGCAAATATAAAGATATAAACTCATGGGAGGTATTCTATCTCTTGTTCCATCTGTCTTCTAAGAACTCTGTATGAAACGTTTTTCTTTTTTAATGGTTTTTTGATTTCTGAGTTTACTTAAACGCAATATTCTTTATAGTGTTTCCCCTTTTACATTAATTTATGTCCACTTATTAACATTATCATGTTAAAAAAACACGGGTCTCACGTAATATATATTATGATACATAGGTGGAGGGTTAAGATATACTTCTATAACAAGTAAGCCAGAGGTCGTGATATTTAAATACAGGGTGGTTATAATTAAAGTTACCCTGTTTAGACCTACGTAGTGTCTGCTCTAGAGGAAGGATGTCAAAGAAACTTGATACTTAGGTTCTATGGATCATGGGGAACAGAAATCTGCAATAAAAATAGTTCCAATCTCAACCGCTAGGTGAGAAGGCGGCGCATGAAAAACAAAATACACAATTTGGAACTAAAAAACTCTATTTAATTGCAATATAACCTCAATATGCATTCCATTTTCGTCAAGCACATGTTCAAAGCGTGTTATGGCGTGTTCAACAGGGGCACGAAGGGTATCTCGATCAACTGCAGCAACATGACGTGTTATCCTTGCTTTCATTTCATGCAGAGTCCGTATGCTTCCTCCATAGACATGATCTTTCAGGAATCCCCACAACCAGAAATCTGAGAGATTCAAGTCCTGAGAACGCGAAGGACTGGCAGTTGGAAAACTTCTTGAAATTCCCCTTTGATCTTCAAAGTGAGCATGAAGCAATGCCGTCATTGATCGAGCAATGTGAGGTGGCGCACCATTTTGCATGAAGACAGAAGTCCCTAAGCATTCTCGTTCTTGTAACGCAGGAATAACTTGCTGAAGAAGGTCTCGTTAACGGGCACCCGTAACGGAACACCTTTGAGAACCATGAGTAGTGTTCTCAAAAAAAAAGTGACCAAGAATGAAATCAGTAGTAAAACCAAACCATACAGTAATATAATCAGGATGTATGCACATCATTAGGACTTGCAGTACCCCATATGCGACAGTTCTGAGTATTAACTGCTCCGCCTAGGGTAAAATGAGCCTCGTCTGACCACAAAATGTTCCAAGGCCATGTATTGTCAACGGCTATTCTAGCTAAAAAAATTCTAGCAAATTGATTTCGTTTGTCCGGGTCTGCAGGATTCAGCGCTTGCACATGATGTATCTTGTATAGATACCACTGTACAATCGATCGAAGAACCTTTCGTACTGTAGACCAAAGGAAGGACAAATCACGTGCCACCGCTCGAGCATTTGATGAAGAATATTGCAAATCAAACGCTCTTTCGACCACAGCAAATGCGACTTCTTCCGCAGTTTCATTTGAAATCCGTTTCCGTCCTCTTCCTCGTACCATACCCAATTCTCCAGTCTCATCAAATTTAATAATCATCTTTTTTCAAAGCCTGCCTGGACATCGGCCCTTTCCGTAAGTCTTTCAAGCGCCGATATTCTCGCAGTGCAGTTGACAAATTACTGTTGTTCTGATAAAAAAACTTCATAAGTAAAGCTCTTCCTTTCTTCTCTAACAACATGGTGGAGAATGATTTTGCTGCAGTGAGTACAGGTATTTTAAACTACTCTAAATTTGCATAAAGGCCTTTATCGTACATGAGAACCGCCATCAATCGGCCGAAATTTAAACTATTTTTTTATTGCGGATTTCTTTGCCCAATGATCCATATAACCTAAATATCAAGTGTCTTCGACATCCTTCCACTAGAGCGGACACTACGTAGGTTTAAACAGGGTAACTTTAATTATAACCACTCTTTATATGCGGTCAGAAACTGTAAGATTTAATTTTTATTTGAGATCTCTAGAATGAATAACTCAAATTCGTATAAAAATTTAAAGTAAATCAACTAGTGGTAGCGAATCATAGGATGGTAAATAACATTCTTCAACATATTATATTTTATCTAAAAGAACTTTTAATTTTCCTTATATCAATGATATTTTAAATATTTTTGTAATATAAAACCCTTTTCTTGCGATTAATACAATGCAGAATTAAAATATCATTTGCAACAAATATGATAGAAAATTAATATTAACATAAAATAATATTAACATAAAAATGATATCGTTTGAGATAACTATTAACATAAATATGATATCGTTTGCAATAAATACAAAACGTAAATATGATATTGTTTGCAATAAATATATAATATAAATACGATATCGTTTGCAATAAATATTAACATAAATAATATATAGTTTGCAATAAATATGAACTATAAGTAAGTAACTATAAGTACTTTATCATTTGTAATAATTGTAATACATAGCTAACATCATTTCCAGCAAATATGACACATATCTGATACATCTTTTGAACGAATATAACATATAGTTGAATTAAATTTATTATGAATAATGCAAAAAATTTCGATAACGTCAATATGAAACCAAAACACTTTTCATATTTCCTCAATCCAATGTATATTATATTTCTCAGAATCTAAAAACGAATAAGAAAAAGAAGTGAACTTATTTCAAAGTTTGTATGTGGTGTAAACAAACATAGCAACAACAGATTCCAGTTTCGAAAGAAGAATAGAAAATGCATCGTGTTTTAATATAGATATTTCAATCAGTCAGATTCTACCTTTTCATATATTTATGGGTATGTTATCGTTCCCTTCAAGTAAAAGCACACTTATTTAAATTCAAGCTCATATATTTTTGAAGAATCGAAATATTAAGAGAAGAATGGAACGCTGTTGTTTCTGATGAGAAGCCTAAACTCATTTCTTATTTAAAAACATATTCATTTCAGCTCACGGAAACATTCTCCGATTTCAATTTCGAAATCGTTGATAAGACTTTGGGCGTTTTCTGGAAAACGTTATCTCCGGAATTTTTCCACTGGAGCGTGCAATTTCTTATCTCTTAATTATTTTCCTTGTTCTCCGAAAAAATTTTCCGGTAAAAAAGAAATAAGAACAAGATGAATGAAATAGAGTAGAAAAGAGAAGAGAAAAAAATATTGAAAATAGATCAGGAAAAATTCATGAGCCCACAACAATGCGTGGTAACTATGGCGACATCACTAGCAAGAATAATGGGATGTAAATTGAGAACTTGATTCTAAGTTCTTCAGTTATTCGTTAAATTATGTTCGTCACATTCGTATGAGTTTGAAGGAGTGCTTATTTTTCGCTACTGCAACTTTAATAACTTCTAGAAGAGACGTTGTTAGTTTGATATCTGCTACTATTTCTTTTTTTTATTACATCTTTGAATTCTTAGAAGAATTTGAAGAACAAAATAATATCTCAAGCATCGAGAAATAATACTTCAAGAAGTTAATATATAAATGTCAAGTGTTTCTTTTTTTATTACATTCGTACAGCAATTCAAATATTCCCAATGTTGGGATAAAAAATTGGAGTTTTTGTCTCAAACTGTTTTTTTTCCATTTATGTGTAAGCTCACTTCAGATAATTGAAATGGTTCGTATGGGCTTGAAATATCTTGAAATGGTACTTCTGAAAATTCTGTAGAAAAAAAAACCCCTTATTAATTCTTAATAATACCTGAGGGAACCATTCTTAAAGAAATGTAATTTTGGAAAAAGTATTGCATGACTAAAAGGTTAGAAGCAAGAAATATGTTTTATGTATCGCAGAATAATCTTTTGGCTTTTAGGAAAATCCTCTACAAAATCGTATTAAGTTCAAATGCAATTTACTAAATGTAAAGTACTTGCAATACCAGAGAAAAGCAGTAAGTTTTATAAATTAAAGGGATAAAGGAATTAATTAACAAAAATTCCCATTTTAATTTCTTATTTTTAAGTAACCTTACAATTGTATGTAATTAGTAAAATGAACTATAAGTGATTTCAAAAAAAATCTTTTAAGAAAAATAATGCTTATTGCATATTTGTGCCTCTCAAATCCCCGTTGCATTTTTTTCTGTTTAATTGAGGATAAAAAACAATAAGTTTTATTGGTATGTATTTAAATAAATTTTTAAATCTTTGTTTTATTTTATGATTGTTAGAAAAAATTGTTAGTTTAGCAAAACGAAAATATTACTGAAATTCCAATGTGCATGTATAAATACATTTTCTTAAAAATTAATTGTCAAATTATATGAAGTATTTTAAATGCAAAGTATTCAGAAAGTACAAAGTATTTTAAAAATTGTGGAATGTTAAAATGCTCGGAGTATTTAATTAAAAAAATATTTTTAATAATAGTTTTTTACTCTACTTATTGAAAAATGTATTCATGTGCAAGAATACACCACTACAAATTAGCGATTTTGTTTTAAAAAAATAATATTCTAATATTTCGGCAAGTGTTAAAAAAAAAGCAAGAACAGATTTTTAGATAACATTTTGTAAGACTTTTCTCTGATAATGATAAAAAGCTTTAATGATGTTATTTCATTTCGTTTATATCAATAAGTGATATCAATGGATCATTTTTAAACCTTATGTTTGAATATGAAAGATAGAACCTTTTAAAAAGTATTGAAAATTTATTTTTAAGTAGAATAGGCAAAGGAATTTTTTTGCCCACGAAACAAACAAAAACAAAAAAATAGCATCCAGAAGACATAATAGTATTCTGTCGAAATGATTGAAATGTGGATAGAATGGCATACCTGTGCAAACAGATCTATTTCGTTAAGCAATTACTATTCTATTTTAGTTTTGAAACGATAGTGATAATAATATCTTTCAGACTGTATTTTTTGTATTGGAATGGATTGTGGCGAGAAAGGCATACTTGTACTTGGAAATCTATTTCATTATGTAATTACTGTTCTATTGTACTTCTGCAGCCATACTGAAAATAATACCGTTCAAGCTACATTTTTCGTCTTGGAGGAAAAAAAAAGAAGTCTTCGGGAGTTAAATCTTGAGAATAGGGGAATTAGATAGTAAAAAAAGCAAACAAAAAGAAACACAATCATCAGTCTTTCAAAAGATATGATATACAAATATGGTTCAAAGTAGCTAAGAGGGTTAGAAAATATAAAAAAAATAAGAATGGACTCGGAAGGAATGTGCGTGGAATCTTAATTTTCCTTAACTCTCTTTTTATTGAAGATTGAGAAATCATTCAAATTGAGTACATTTTCACTTCATCATAATGATAAATTTAGACAGTAAATTTCTTCTAAATTAAAAAAAAATCCTTTTAAATCTTATGCTCAACTATTTTTTTAACATGAGTAAGTCATATCTCAAAAAAAAGATGTAATTGGTTATATTTTCATTCCTCTTTTTCCATTACTATATTTACAATACTTATAATATTAAACGTAAAAATACTGAAAGAAGTATTTGGTTTTTCATATTTTTCACTTCCCTCTGTAGGAAGAAATACGATTTTAGGCTATTTGATTTTCGCAATGATTGAATTCTTTTATGCCAGTCTATGGGTTGTTAATCTTTAATCAAGAAGATCAAGAATAAGAATCAATCTTTAACTTCTGACTTGCCGATTAAATTATTTTATTTAAATTTTACTTAACACTATAAATTGTATAATACCGTATATATATCCCGTCTGCCCCGAAATAGTTTAGCTTCTAACGATACTGACAAGTTTCATAAAAGTTCTATTCTTATGCATATCGTGACACATTTCCTCTAACTACATCTCCTCTAACTTCAGAAGTGAAAGAAAAAAAAGACAAAGATAAAATAAATGTGGCGGGCATGGAATATGACCTGAATCGGACAACATTATGAAGTCAGACTCTTTAGAAAACCCAGGTTGAATGAAAAAAAACCAAAAAAGCAATAATAAAAGAGGACATTTTCGAATACGCTGTGCGAACATTATGTCTTCTTGAGAACTTTTTAGTGATGCCACTATTTTGAGCTTGTATGAGATCAAGTCAAGCCTGGATCATTGAAACTTTCTTACTACTACTCTGTCTCCTCTTATTTTCTACTTCTTACTATTTCTCTTGCCGACTAAAGAAATATTCAATAGAAAAAAAAAGAAAAGAAAAGAAAAGAAGAAAAATCTTCAGTGGTATTCACATCACTGCTTAATATTTCTGAATCTTTCGCAGAAAAGGTGTATAGATATATATGCGAGCCCAGAACGTGTGCGGGGCTCCAGTCTGCAAACTTCTTGCTAGCAGATGTTTTTTAAATTGCTTCTTGAAACGGTTGTTTGAAAGGAGTCTTGGAAAGGATAAGATGTTTGTAAAGGTCCTCAAAGGAAACGTTAAAAGGCGATGTTCTGGTTTTCTTTTAGGGGGGAAATAAATGAAACTAGACTTTAAGAACCTTGATGTACTGGATGTAAGAGTGGTACAGTAATTGAGCAATTTAAATTTATGATTAGATATTTCCTAAGAAGTGCTCTACTGTGTTTGTAATCCCTCTTGAAAAGTATTTTATTTCTTAAATGATTTTTAAAGGAACCAAATCATTAAAATTAATACAGGTCCTTTGCTTTCAATATCTCCTTCTATAAAGCGCAATCAAGCTAAGGCCGAAATTTTGAGAAAACAGTTAAAGCAAATGGTGGTTCGAAATATGAATATCAGAATTTGGAATTGTTTTCAAAATTCATAAAATGTTCTTTAATAGGATGTACAATCAATATTAAAGTCATATTTTTCCTGAAATGTAATCTTACATCAAATATTTTTGGAGGAGATTTTATGGTTGCTGATGTTTTTAATTGAGATGACCATTATGAAACATTTTGGCTATAAAAAAACAATTTCAGTCAAACCGTTTTGACTGAAATAATTTTTAACTAATCCACAAAAAGAAATAAAAAAATATGTACTACCTGCATTCATAGTATAAAGTACATAGGTTCTTTTTTACGATATTGTCTTTTTTTGGCATTTAAAAATAATATAAAATAAAGTCACCAAAACTAAATGTACATAAACACTAATACATTTGTTTTATCTGCAATTATATTAAAAATAACATATGGTTCTTTCAAAGATATTGCTTTATTGGTATTTAAAAATAATATATTTAATGTTTCTTTTCCTTCTTCCTTAGAAACATATTTTTATATGTTAAAATAAATTTCTAAACTATATAATTTTTATGAAGGTTTCTTTGTATAGTTTTGTTTTAGCATAATATAATTATTTAATGTAGTAAAATTATGTTATGTATTTATGTATTCCATTCATATTGCTATGTATTAATATGTGTTTCGAAATTGTTTCTATAGAAAAAGAATATCATCGCATAATGATTTATTTATATTAAAACATATATTTTATCTTTTAAAAGGGGTTCCAACCTAATGTATCATGTACTCTGATGGTGCATGTCAATTTGGGTGATATAATTTTTTACATGAAATTTGAATAAACATTACAAAATGAAAGCAAATATTTTAAAGTTTGTAAATTGAAAATAATTAGAAAAAAATTAAACACCGTTTTATTAGTGTAGTTAAAGGTTGAAATTATTATTTTTAATAGGAAAATGAAGAATTATTATAAAACAGTTTTGACAAAATGAAATCATAAATAACAGAAAGTTGTAGAATATTTATTAAAGTTAAAACATGTTATTAAAGTTATTGAAATTCCAGTTTATTTGCAATATTTCTATTAAAAATCTCACTATTTTACGTTTTTATTTTGGCATCCGTATCTGGATAAAAAAAAATTAATTAAAGTAAGAAATTAAAAATTTTATAAAAAAAATATAAGATATAAAGTATTATTTCTAGAAAGTAATATCTCTAATATGCATTAACATATCTAAATAGAATATTAAAAATATAAATTCATAAAAATTAGATTATTTTTCTTAAAAATCTAGAATATTAATAATAAATAAATATTTTCAAGACAAATGTTACATCATTGTTTAGAATATGGATATAAATTTAAAGAAAGTCGGTCGATGTTTCATAGTGGTTTGCGGAGGATGTTGAGGCATCTGTCTTTTAGATTCGCAAATAAAGTTTAGGCATTTCACGAAATTTAAGTCAGAATAAATGTAATGACGAACGCCTGATGACGAGCGCCATCTGCTGGCCAACAGGTGTTGATGCTTTGTAGACGGAGTGCAGACGAGACGAGATGGGTCTGAACGAAAGTCAGGACGTGTGAGACGAGACGGGTCTCTGAACGAAAGACGCGACGTAACACGTGAATTAATCCTGCGACGTTTTCGACGAAATCTATTTAATGTTCAGTTCTTTTATTAATGTAATTGTTCGTCCTAAATGTAATTAAATGTGCGTGATTCTAAATAGTAGTGATTCCTGAGTCCTACATAAATATCATAAAATTAAAAATAAGAAAATAATTAACATAAGAAACGCTTTTATCAAGGTACTGAAAAGAAATATCAACATTTTTATCAAAATTTTGGAGATCAAAACAAAAATAATAAAAGTATATGAAACCACAATGAATGGATCTTAAGAAGCAAAAATATCAAAAGCACTCTATATACAAATCAAAACAAAATTATAAATGCAATTAAAATTCTAATTTGCCCACAGCTTTTTTATCTATCTCCCGCACTTTCTTGAACTCGATTGGGATCTCTGGAATAGTATTAAACTTTTATAATTTTAAATACTCTAATAAAAAATCCCAAAAAGTAAAAAAGTTTTTTCGAATTTGTTATTCAGAATCAGAAAGTAAAACGTAAAGATTCGCCAAAATCTCCGAGGTCGAATTTTCCATTGATTTCAATCTTCATTCATTCTGTATTTTGTATACGTGTATTTTATAAAACGTATATCTCCAAATTTAGATAAATTAACAGCAAAGTTGACTACCTACAATTCATTATTTGGAATGGAAACAACATAATTCTTTGTTTCCTCAATCTACCTTTTGGTGACAACTTTTAAAACAAGGATAGAAACAAGGCAAGAGAAAAAAAAATATACGCCCCATCTATTCATTGTTGAAGAATCTCTTTATCCTACAAGAATTTTATCTTTAAACACCACGGAAAGCTGCACAAATTAAATTTCAGACATTTCTTCAATAAGGGCGGAATTAGACGTGACCTTTCATTAAAGAATCCCTTAAGATTTCCTTTAAGCTAACTTGACGTCGGTAATGCATTACCTGACTTTAGATCCAAGGAATTTAATTAGGAATTTCATCAGCTTGATACAAATTAAATTAAAGTAAGCCCGAGGCGAATAGCATTATTTTTATCTTATATGATTAATGGCAAGGCGCGACAACTTATAAAGCTGCAATGTTTCTTATCTGGAGTCGAAAGATTACAGTTAAAGTTAATATTATCAAACTTCTGGAATATGATCAGCGCTACTTTTAAAGCAAACCTCTCTGAAGCAGAAATGTATTTTGAATTTTGCAAATAATTAATTAGAGAATAGGTTAATAAATTAACTTCATTAGCAGATGCATTTGTGAATTGGAAACTTTCTTTTCAGTTAATTGAATGAAATGCAAAGATTTCCTCACTCATTTTGTAGTTCTTTTTCTATGGGGAGAGATATGTGGAATAAACTATGATATATGTTATAAAATTAGGTTTTCACAAAATTTCGGGTAATCAAAATATAATCATTAAGAGTCACAAAATGTTTTGAAATATATATATGAAAACGATGTTATTGCTTTTTATTTAATAGGTTATAATTATAAAGTACCATTTATTCCTACGATGCAAATTGGAATTTGTAATCATTGGACTATGAGAATAAAGCTCCTACCTATTTAATAAAAATTCAAATTTAGAATTATTTGGCTCTAAAACTGAGTTGAGAAAAGCAAAAAGGATAATTTTGAACTAATATTTGTAAAAACATTTATAAAACATTTATTTATATCTATCTCTACTATGATAACAAAGGCAAAGGCTAACACATTTGACCTGAAACCTTCAAAATGTTTAAAATATTTATGTAAAAGCAATGTTTTTCCGCTTCATTTAATGGGTATTAATAATAAAGTATTATTTATTCCTACAAGGAAATTGGAATTTGTAATCGATGGACTATCAAAGTAAAGTTTAAAAACATTCAAATTCAGAAATACTGGGTATAAAACTGAATTGAGAAAAACGAAAGCAATAATTTTTAGTTAATTTTGATAAAATATTTATATTTTAATACTTAAGTATGTTAGTTAACAATGGATCTCTATCTCTACTAATAATTACGGTGCATGTAGACGTTGGTGTTTGTTGGCGCTCTGCCAGTAAAGGCTAAAATATTTGACCTAAATCTACCAAATTAGGCAAATATTAGACCAAATTAGGCACAGTGATGAGACAAAAGTCATGGGATATCTCCTAATGATGCCTCTTTTTGCCCAGCGAAGTCCAACTCGACACGGCATGAACTCAACAAGTCTTTGGAACTCCTCTGCTGAAATATTGTGCCATGCTACCTCTGTGTAGTCTCTCGATTATGTCCCATGAATGTTCGATGGGATTCGAATAAGTTCTATCTTCCTCTATACGAAGTGCAACCTCATCTACTGTGCTTGATGATGATGATGATGTCGTGTCCGCGTTACCATGGAAAGGGGGTGCAGTGACTCCTGAGCACCCGAGGGCAGAAGTCTGACTTCTAGCTCATGAAGCACACACACATTCGCTTGTACAACCCCTTTTTACAGGGGTTCTCTTTCATACATCTATTAGACAGAACACAGGATGAAGAATAACCATACCCAAACCAGGACTCGAACCCGGGACGCCCAGATCACGAGAAAGCCGCACTACCCCTAGGCCAGGACGCCACAATTATTGTGTTAAAAAACGATTGAAGACCACAGAGTAGTTTCGTAAATTGAAACTTAATATCAGCCGCAAGCATATATGGAAAACAAACGTTTTCGGTTTTATAACAGCTACTGCATGACCTTATACACAATCACATGTTTCCTACAAATGTTCTTGATACACTCCTACTGCTGGAACATGAGGAAGTTATAATTTATTCTGTTTGAAACTGTTCCTTTCACACAACCCTCCACACAGTTTCACGAATTCCGAATGACTAATTTCGACTGAAGGCAAATTTGAAACAGAGAACCTTATGGATACCCTGCATTTAACTAACAAAACAATTCGTAAACATAAATAATATTTGGCAAATTTTATCTTTGATTTTGAATACCCATGACAAATTCAAACAATACTTGATAGTTAAACTAACACGAAACTTAATTGCTTAAATAGAAATTTCGATTTGACTTCAATTTTGAATTAAATGTCTTTAAATTATCCAAATATAATCAATATTCAAACTGTGCTTGTAATTTCGAAACGACATCATCATTAAATTTCATGAAAATCAAAACGTTGCAAAACATAATCAGTGCATCGAAAAATAAGAAAAAAAAAGTTATGATAACTTTCTAAAATGTTTAAATAATTAAAGAAAAAAATCATGAAAAGTACTATCCAAGTCCCTCGAATTTTATGACAGAAACACTGAAATTAAGTCAGCAAAAAACTTATAAGTGCTGCAAAAACTCAATTTTAAATGCTGAGATCGAACCGCCGCAAGCTGTGCTACAAGGCACGGTGTTTGATTATGTATTTACATCGTATTAAATGAAAAAAATGAAGGATACCCTGAAGATGAAATTTTATCACTTGATAACGAATTACAAGAAATGTATTTTTTACCATCAGAGAAGAGTTGCCCACGATCACCCCCTTGGGCATCAAATGGGGCAATACCATGCTATTAGTTACCGGCAATTGGATCCATTATAGCAAAAATATATTCAGCAGCCGTTTTCTAGAGTGGGCCCTTCGGCAGAATTCACCAAACTTTTTAAAACTTTTCTATATCGATGATTGCTTGCCTTAGGCTCGGGATTGGAAAAAAATGATCCCAGAATTTTTTTTTCAGGTGCTTTTTTTCAGTTCTCATTTTCCATTTTTTATTATTTTTTAATTCTTCCATTTTAACTCAAAGAAGAAACTTATTCCCTTAATTTCATTATTACACAATTCATACCCGTTAAAAAAGGGGATAAAAAGAACTGTGTCCAGAAATTGAATTATATTAAATTATTCTCCTTCTAGAAAAACGTTTAAAAATGGCGCTGATAGATGTGTTGTTAAGTCGAAAACTTTCTGGTTTTTAAATTGAGTTATCAAGGTCCATTCCATTTTAAAACTCTAGTCTCATCTTAAGTATGCAGGAATTATGAAAATTATTTTTCTAGATTTTGATCTTTTATTTAAACCTAAAGGATATGATCATTAAGAAGGTTTTATGTATAAGTATATGAGGAAAACAAAAATGAAAAGTCAATTGGTTCCATAACTGAATGAATAAAAAAAGTAGGAAATGATAATATTGAAAATATATAAAGTAGGAAATGGTAAAACTTAAAGTACTGAAAGCAGGAAATGAATCAAGGGAAACTATAAGATCTGTAGCTTCTATTAAAAAGTAATTTATTGAAATGACGTATAACGCTTGTTATATACTGGGTGATAAAAAATCCTTTTAAAATCTTTAAATTTGAAATGGTGACTCAAATTGCCAAAAAGTAATGTGTACCAATAGTAAAGTCACTATGCTGAATTTGTTGAGATAGGTTGCAGCGCTCTCTAGAGGAAAAATAAAAGTTATAATAAATAATTCAAAAATTAAAAAAGCGTCCAATTATAAATTTATGCGCTACGTCATAATAAAAACGCAGGAAAAAGTTTCATGGAGTTATTTGTAAAATTGAGGAGATATTTGTGATTAAAATTACGTACCTTCCGTGACTTGAAAAAGGATTCATCTTTTAAAATTAAAATGTATTCTCCTTTATTATCATGCAGTTTTTTTAGAGTTAAGAACGACAACGGAGAAAAAAAGCAATTGTAGCACCTCTTTTTCCCCTTGAGAAGAGAGCGCCCCCTTGTGGCGTTTACAGACAAGCAGTTGAACGGGAGACCTGCATCCTGAGGTCGATTTTTTCCCATGCGCAACCCTTGCATTAATGCCGACTGCTTCTGGCTGGAACCGGTGGAATCGCTCCACCATACTGTTTTCTTTAACCTAAATTGTCTATGTGGGTTTATAAATTCTGTAGTGTAGTTGTGTTTGTGTAGATTAAAAATATTATATTTAAAACCGGGCAGTTCATTAGAAAATCACAACACACTCATTATACAATAACAATTACAATAATAAAATCTAAAAAACACATTCAGAGGGGTAACCAGTGAATACATTTTTCTATTTTTCTAATACATTTTACCCCTTTTCAAGTCATGGAAAGTTCATTATTTTTATCGCATATATCTCCGACAACCGTACAAATAATTATACTATGGAACTTTTCCCTGTATTTTTATTATGGTACAACCTACATATTTCTAATCCGATTTTCTTGCCGATCTCCTTTTTTTAATTATTTTTGTAACTTCCTTATTTTCCAACAGGACGACTGTGAATGGCCTCTGGCCTCTATAAATTCAGCATAGTCACTTTATTATATTTACATGTTACTTCCCTAACTATACGGCATACCATTTCGAATTTAAAAGGCATAAAAAATAAACCTTACTGATCACTCTTTATTAGTTACAGATTGACATATCTCTTTGTCCAGCTCCTACTTTTCAGAAATTATGGCATTAAATAGACTTAATACCTTAACAACATAATGATGTCATTCCTTATCATGATATGATAACGGAAAGATCCATAAAATGGCTGAAATTTGAAAGAAAACTTATACCATAGATAAATTAAGGTCCAAACAAGATTTCGTGCTTAAATGGGTAGAAACTAAATGGCATATTTAATACCAACTGATAATTATCAATTAACCTTGTCAATCAAATCTTCAAATATCAGAACGAGTCATGGATGATTGCTTACCAACATACGAAAACCAACCAATCAACCTTTGATAACTAATTTTCTACAACAAGCCGTGAGTATCCAATCAATGGTGAATTAGCATGCAGGTCAAACGGAGTTGTAATAAGCATCCAAACGTGCTGGATCCATGTTCCACGAAAAGTCGCATACCATCCAATCCAGCTGCGGCTTTAATTAGAAGGGAATCATTTACGAACTTTCCATTCACTCGGGTGCGGTATTGGAACGCTCACTGCGGCGTGCCTTTCAATAACTCTTGCCACCATTATTCACGGACATTAAATTGATTTACACTATTTCGTTTGTTCGTAAATTATTCCCCGCAATGGTGGCATCGTTTATCTTCCAGTGGTCAATGGAAGCCACTGAACCAAAGAACGTGGAGCCTTTCTGCTTGGACAAAGGATGGTTTGGGTGGAATTCTTCAACGGTGTCTGACGTCACAACGAGCGTGCAGTCGATTTTTGGTCGATGATTTTTCCAAGGCGGCAGGGGAAAGGTGTTCCACCCCATTCAGAATAAGAAATTGAATGGGTTTAATGGCAAGCAGTGCATGTGAAAACTCTTAAAGGATCTTTCATCGCCAATGTTTCTTTACAAGGGCATTTATCGAACGATTGATAAGTTTAGCAATAATAATAAAAAAGAAATGCTTAAGAAGGCGAGAGTGTTTCGGCGTCAACCCCGCGTCGTGTGTTCACGGAATGTTTCTAAATACGTTGAATATATACATGTATCGATTACATATACGGAACAAAAAGCTGTTTAAATAAAAATGCTTAGTATAAAATATAGTCTAAATGGGAAAATATGATTATGCAATGATTAAAATATTGATCTTTAAACGGAGAAGACGCATGGTATGCTGATGAAAGGCAAAGCGTAAATAAATATTTTAAATGTTGGTAAGTAAATAATATTTATGATGTTGAGACTAAATATGTTTATCCTTTTTCTGGTTATATTATCATCAACTAGCCATCTTTGGCAACTAGCCAGATTTTTTAAGCAAATAATATGGAATAATTAACTCTTAGGTATAATCTATTTGACGACATTAAACCTATTTTAGCGCTTGTTAAACCTTTTGTCTGATGCCTACTTTCTTTGTTTCTTTTACATATTGTTAATGGACTGCCAGCTCTCTCAATAGCATTTCTAATAACATCTTGTAGTCCCATTAATTAGAGAAACATTGAAAAATTAGCGCAACTGTAAAAACATTCTATGAAGAGGTCTGGAATATTCATATAGTGATTTGTTTACATTTTACTGTTGATATTCTGCAATAAGTAATAAGAGTGATGACAATGATACGTACGTTAACGCTTTATATACACAGAGATGATAAAAATCATGGGATAGCAATATACAAATATACAGATTACAGTAGTATCACGTACAAAATATATAAATCAATATTGTATTGGCAGGGATTTCATTTGTATTCAAGTGATATTCATGTGAAATGGTTTCCTACCTGGTTATGGTCACATGGCAAGAATTAATAGACTTTGAACATGGAATGATAGCTGGAGCTACACACATGGGACATTCCATCTTGGAAATAGTTAGGGAATTCAACATTCTGCGATCCACAGTGTCAAAAGCGTGGCGGGAATATCTAATTTCAAGCATAATTTCCCACCATGGACAAGCAATGGCGGACCACCTGCAATTAATGACCCGAACCAGAGACAAGTGGCAAAAGTGCTAGTGTCAGCAAACAAGTAACACTGCAGGAATCAAAGTGGGAAGAATGGCGGAAGTGTTCGTTAGACAATGCGGAAAAATTTGGATTTAGTGGGCTATAGCAGCAAAAGACTGACTAGAGGCTGTGCTAGCAGCACGACATCGCCTGTATTCCTTTCTGTGACCATTTCAGCCCGATCCTAGATGACCGGAACACCGTGACTTGATCAGATGTCACGATTTCAGTTGATAGGAGTTGATGGTAAGGTTTCAAAGTGGTACAGACCCCACGAAGCCAAGGACCGATGTTGCGAACAAGACATTGAGCAAGTTGTTGGTGAGTCCATAATGGTGTGAGTTGTTTCTACATGGAATGGATTGCATTCTCTGGTCCATCATCGATCATTGACTAGAAATGGCTACTACTTGTTCAGCTACTTGGGGATCACTTACAGCCATTCATTGACTACATCTACCTAAACGGCGAGGGAATTTTTACGGATGATAATGTTTCATGTCACTGGGACACAGCTGGTCGCGATTGGTTTGAAGAGCATTCTAGACAATTCGAACGATAGATTTGACAGTTTGCATGAACCCCGTTGAACATTTATGGGGCATGACCAAGAGGTTAGTTTGTACACAAAATCCTGCACCGATAACATTTTCGCAATTATAGGTTTTCTATTAATTTTTGATTTTATTTCTTTCCTTTTTTTAAAAATTCTTTTTCCTCTCTTATTTTTATACTTCCTTTCCCTTTTAATTTCCCTCCTGGACACTGCCGGCGTTTTCATATCTCCGTTTGAATATTTCGAGAAACAGTTTTTAATCTGCATTTAATCTTATTTTAATTAAATTGATATGTATTAAAAAAGCTGACCAAAATAATGAGTAAATGACTAAAATTTTACTTAAAATTTTGAAACTTTGCTTAAAAGTTTATAGAAGATGATTTGATGCTTTTTTTATGAGTAATAAAATATAAGACATTTCTTTTACCCATATCCTTGCCATTTGTCATTAACTTAATCTAGTTAATAAAAAAAAACGGTTCTGTTTGATTTAATTCTCAATTTTTTTATTAAATAGTTTTTCTTAATCAAATTCACATATTGTTTTTGATTTATTGATTTATAGTTTTATAAATGTTCAGTTAATTTATATTCATTTAAAAGGCTGTTGTGCGTTTTGAAATCTATTCTTATTTTAAAATACCATGCTTAATTTTCTATAAAAATATTCAAATTTATTTAAGAATTTATCTTTAAGTTTATTTAAAATTATTTGGTGTATATGTTATTTTTTATTACAAGTTATTTATTACGTGTTTATTACAAGTTTTTTTTATTATTTATTTTAACTTTTATTGACTGCGAAGACTTCCATATCTATGTGATTTTTTAAAGAATAATTTTGCTCGGTTGCTTAATTGTTCTAAACCCTCTCTATGGATCGGCTATATTTACTGAACTGAATTTATTTGAAAACCCTAACTGGTATTCTAAACTTTAGAATTTTTTTAAAAAAAACTTTCCTTTTCTTCCAGAACGGAACAAAGATTATATTTTTAAGATTAATTTCTTTATCATGAAATGGACACGAATTCACGAATTTCAAATGGTCTTTGATATAAGTAAATGTAGGTTAGTTTAGTTATATGAACGTCCCTTTTTTTAACTTTTAGGAATTAAATTTTTAACATCAGAACTACAATCTTTTATATTTGAACTTAATGAACACACATATATCACGATCAAAATATCACTATACCATCTAAGAGCAGCGCTAGGGCGTATTTTATTTAAATTTGAAACTCATCAATAACTTAAAAATTGTAATTATATGAAAAAACACTCAATAAAATTATTGATAAATTTTATCACTAACACAAATAGAAGGATTTCAGAACTAAATAAAAAATGGCTAATTAATTTCGTGTGGGCAAAGGAATTAAATTTCTTTTTAAGATTATTGTAATAAGATTACTATATACTATAATAAAATTATGCTATTCCAAGTGATAAGGTATGTGTTTAAGCTCGGAATGTATTTTCCTAAAACTATTCTAAAAAATTGCATTTTTTTTTTAAATTTTAGTGTAATATAGATTGGAAAAAAA
>JAPMOR010004161.1:248529-262277 GCA_026543865.1 Argiope aurantia | reverse complement strand
GATCGAATCCCAGTATAAAGATTGAATAGGAACATATCTCACTTCTTAAATTAATATATATATATATATATATATATATATATATATATATATTAATTTAAGAAGTGAGATATGTTCCTATTCAATCTTTATACTGGGATTCGATCGATGAAGAATATGAACTCAATTTTCCTTATTTTTTTTATTTTTATTTTTATTTATTTATTTGTTTATTTTTTGCATTATGAAATATTAAAAAAACTTTCAAATATTTTTTAAATGAACGTATTGCTTATTCCAACGTTCAGCATTCGAAGAACATACAGAAAAATTACTGAAGCAAATTTAAATAAATAACATCCATTAGATTTTAATTTGCGAGATTTTTTCCAAGATGATTTTACAAAAATTAAGAATTTCAAATGTATAGCCGTTTAAAGTTTCAAAACAGAATTAAAATGTATATTAAATTCAAATATGCAATTGAATTTGATTACCCAAAGAATAAGCATGGAAACAAAATTCAGCTTTATTAATAAACCTTTCAGAAATTAATGATATTGAATAAATTTTTTCGCCAAAAATTGACATTTCAATAAAGTCACTAACTTAAACAATGTCTCCTTCCCCGAAAAGAGGATTTAATTTCCAAAGATTTCTTTTTATGAACATGTGGAAAATTTGTCTCTGAACATATATAATTTTTTTCCAAATCTCCTAAATCATATAAAGAAACGGATGCAGCTTCTAGTTCAATACCAATTCACCTTTGTTCCAAAAATACGACACATAAAAACGAAATCCATAAAAGAATAGGTTAAAATGCTGGAAATAAAAATGGCCTAAAAAACCCTTCATTTATTTGACAAAGAAGAAACAAATGATGGGCGACTTTTAAAAAAAAATAATTTACCCGCATTATAAAAAGATAATATAACACACATTAATCTAATCAAACAAAAAAGCAAAACCCTTCTTGAAATGCAACAATAAAAACCAACGGAACCGTGACTTTATAATTTTAATTGTAAAATCAATAGGAACGTTTTTTTATTTAATTTTTATCTCTCTTCCTTTTGCAGATGCAGGCTTTGGTGCAGCTCTTTAGCGGCAACTTCCAAGCGATTTAATCCCTTACGGTCCAATGGACTGCGTAACATTATCGGCCTCCCACTGGACTGGTCCCCGACGCATGTTTGGCGTGGGTGGGTGCGTCGGTCCCTTTGCGTGCTCACAAATTACCCCCGATAAAAACGGTTTGAGTTGCAACATAAAAGGATTACACGCGACGTGGATTTCTTATCCTTCCGAATTGTATGCATCACGGTTGAGGAATTCCGTATCCCCAACTTCACGAATATCCCTGAGTTGGTTTTCTTCCTTCTAGTTGCCTTATTGATTGTTTCAGAGATCCACCAACTCTTCAATTTCTAGATAGTTAATCCAGAATTTTAAAAAAAGCAGTTGAAATATGCATTGAAAAGAGTCAAATCCTATCTCTTCTGAAAAAATAAGGATTAATGCAAAGATATTATACCCTTTATGTTTAACAGCATACAAAAATTGATGCAATGGTAGAATAAATCATGTTTGCAATATATATAATGATGAAATAATCAATTACAACTGAAGTGACAATTTGGTAAATAAAATATATCACTTACAATTTTATTAATATAGTGTTAATGATTTAAAATGGGCTAATATAACCACTGGAATATAAGTTTGTCTTATCAGTTTGTAATGAGAATACATGACTGCGTTTTTGCAATTGCCTTATTCTTTAAGTGATTACATCAGGTTCCTGTATAAAATACGAGCCCATAAAACTGATAGAATATAAGTTTTTTTTGTCAGTTAGTAATAAAAATGTATAAAATTAAGTGATCACGTTATCTTCCTGCATGAAATGCAACAAAATTTAGAATGATGAATTTAATCACAAGTTTGCAATCGCTTATATATATATATATATATATATATACTAGCCGCCTTTGGCGACCAGCCGGTTCGCCAATCTTAATGTTCGTTTAAATTTTAATAATTAAATATTTTAATAAACAATTTAAGTGCATAAGTAAAGAAATCCTTTGCATACATCCTTCATATTTTTTTGTAGAAATCTACGCTGTTCATTCCAAACGTTACTTTATGATAAAGTATGAATTAGTGTAGACGAGCATGAAATATAGGCGACACGATATATAAACAACATGACATGCAGTTGATGAAATCATAATCTACATTTTAATTATATAAATCAGCACTAAATTTGGAATTCTTTATTGCATCATTACATAAATAGTATGCTGAGTTACTAGAAATATGCATCACGCACAAAATTAACCCAAAATCTTTGGAAAGCGAAGTAGAGCATTAGAATAAAAATTAAGTTATTGTATTTCAACTTGTAAGAGACATAAGCGTTAAAAAAGAAGAAATTGTACGATATATATATTTTGATATTGAAAAATGAACATTGTATATATATATATATATATATATATATATATATTGCAAAAATGATTAGTTTTAAATTTAATTTCTAATAACTGTTAATCTAAAAAAAATGTTTTTGTTTGAAATCGGTAGCTCAACATGATTTATTTATTTACCAGAAATTTAATAAATGCAACAATTAAAATGAGCTCGTAATTTCTATCTTGGATATAATATCAGTGTTTCTTCTTCTTCTTCTTTTTTTATTTTTCTCAAATCATGTGAAATTAATGGAATAAGTTCTATTAATTTTATTTTTACAACTCTCATTGAAGAAAGAATGTAACACATTTAGAGATACTTTTAACGCTCGAATAATACCCTAGTTAAAGATGACATAACTTTTTTAAAAACATTCCTATGTTCTAACCCGATAAAGAAATTTGTAGCTCATTCCAAGTCTAAATTTAAAAAAAAATTAACCGGTTAATCCTTTACCTCTTATTAGAATTACCATTTACTATAGGGCGACATTATAGTACATGACATTCTCCATTGACAAATACAAAAATACAATCATATGTTCCAGATACTTCTGCGCATCCGTCCTACAAAAGGAAAGGGAATTGCATTTACACTCAATTCCCTACCTCTGAATCATTTCCAGTTAACTAGTCCAAGTCTCTAGCAACAAAACCATAGCAGACATTAACCGGATAACCCTTTACCTCTTATTAGAATTACCATTTACAATAGCACAACATCTCCCATTGACAAATAACGTACAAATTCAAATCACATGCTCCAGAAACTTCTATGCATCCGTCCTATAAAAGAAAAGGGAATTACAGCCAGGAAAAATTCCCTATTCCTGAATCATTTCCAATTTGCACAGAGGAACGGTGGGACCCTGGCCCATAAACCGACCACCTCTCTTCAGAATTAGCATTATTCAAAGCACCATGAGAGGAAAAGTATGGTTAAGGACCATGATTAAGACAAATGGATAAAAATCCATTGAAAGTGAAGACGCTTGCAGGGCAGTTCAATGAAATAATCTGTACGGGGTCACTGTTGGGGACAAGGGGGATACCAGATGTGACACCCGCTGACACAACTGGGTAGGGAAAGTCACAGCACCAATATCAGACGATTCCACAGTAGAAAAAAAGGAGGGGTGGAAGTAATTGGATTAAGCGGTGGAAGAAATCGCATTAGATCTCTTGGACACTTTCCATTGGAAGTGTTGAAAAGCGGGCTTTTGACAGATCGCTGGCTTGTCTCGTTTCCTTTTTGTTTCATTTCTTTCCTTCTTTCGTTCAGGATGGGTGGCAACGAGGATGATCGTAATACCCCCTGGAAAGTATGCGTCACACCAGACTGGTCAGGTGGTGTGAAACGCAATAAAAGATATAAGTGGACTTTTTTGCTTTTATATTAAAAAATAAAACGTTTTTTCTAATAATAGAAATGAAAAGATATTGAGGAATTTCAGACCTGAATGCACTGAAGGACAAAGTATTGTAGACATAACATATATAATGTAAGTTAAGAAGTTATTAAAATTATAAACATAAAGATATCGTTTTACTAAAAAAATCATTATGTCTATTTATTTTTTAAGGCTAGATTTTCGAATAATTTGGTGGCGTATTTAAGCTGGTACCAAGCTGGAAAGTGGTGCGAAACATAATGAAAGACATAAGTGGACTTTTTTTTGTTTTTCTATTAAAAAAGAAACGTGTTTTTTTCTTTTCTTTTTCTTTCTAATAATAGAAGTAAAAGGATATTGTGGAATTTCAGACCTGAATGTATTGTTGAAATATCATATATAATATGCTTTAAGGATCTGTTGAAGATTAAAATGCTGTTTTATTGAATACAATCATTAAAGCTTTTTAATTTTTAAGGCTACATTTTGATGTCAAATTTGATATCTATAATAAAACATTCTACAGAAGTTTGACTTTTCTTTCCAAACTGCTGTTTCTAGTTCTTAAGAACTGATATAAATTGATATTAAATTATTTAAATTAATATTATTTAACTGTAGCAATTAAAATAGAAATATTGCATTTGAAACTCTCTCAAATAGAATACTTTATTCCTAAGAGACTGTCCGGCTTTTAATTCGTCATGACAGGCAGGCTGGCACGCACGCACACACACACACCCATACACACACTCTCTCTCTTTCATTTTCACGTAACTTATTCTTTTGATTTTCGTTTGACACAGCTTACATTATGTGTATTTTCTAAGCTGAAACCAGAATATTAATATCAGTTATTAATTATATAGAAGGCTATCAGATACACGTTAAATAGAATACCAGATAAAAAAAAACAGTATGGATTAATATAGTAAAAATACAAAATAACACATTAAATATATAGAATAGGGCATATTCAAGCTCGTTTAAACTATCGATGTTCTATTCTGTGAAAAAAGAATATTAAGAATTCTTACATATTACAGTCGAATCCTTACATCCGTAATCTTAGACGTTTAATGCACAATGGTGGTAATTCTTGGAAAATGCCATTATATAACATTTAACAAAAAAATGCAAAATCGACTAATATCACTAAACAGTTGCGTTAAAAATACAATTTCTGAGACATGGATTTAAAATTCTGCTTTTCATATCAGACAACCGTGCTATAACATTGCTTTTTTACCTGTAATAAATGTTCCTGTAATATTATGCATCATAAAAGGCAATAACTATTATTACAAAACTGCACCAATTCCACAAAGAGTTCATTTTTTATCTGTCAACTTTAAACTCCGGAAAAAGCAATTTTCGTGTCTAGACACAAGTGGTGAAAAAAATAATTTGTTATGTCACTTTTCTCATGTTTTCGCATAGCAGATAACAGTTACATTTATATCTGCTCTAACAATGTTCCGATATTTTTTTAGCATTCCTTAGTAAATTATGAAAAGAGATTTAAATCAATAAAAGGGAAAGTGATTCAAATTACTGATCACAGAGGATTCTTCCAATAGAACTGGTTTCAGATTTCTAGAAAATGCTTTAATTAGTCTCGCACATTCGTCGTTAAAGGAATAGTCAGATAAAATGTTTCTATGGCATTTCGGTGTAATATATGGAAATGTTTATTTGTTCAATACTCAAATATTCATCAATTCTTATACAAAGTTTTGGAAAAACTTTATTACTGCTTTTAGATACAAATTATATATTTTTAAAAATATTTATCTTACTTAGAGATCAAAGGCTTTTAGATTTCAATTGTTCTTGCTATAGAGAGAAGGAGAAGACATAAGAACATTAAATTTCAAGTGAGTATATTTCAGCATATGAGAAACTGAAGAAGAAAAAAATTATATATCTGCACACTCTACAAAAAATAAAAAATATGCTCATGCGGGAATTGGCGCTTTAAATTTGGCGAAGTGCTATCCAAATTTGGTATTAATATACAGGGTGGTTATAATTAAATTTCCACTTTAAAATGGTCATAAAAAGAAAACTACTGGACCAAATGTTATCCAACTTGGTAATAGTTTAAAGGAAGTCACTGGAATTTTTTTTCCACACACACACACACAAAAAAAAAAAATTCAAAAACTCACCCCCAAAGGATAATCAGTTTGAAATTTTTTTTTTTCTGAACCAGTTTTTTAAATCTCTGAAGTGAAATTTCATAGACATCAGTTTTTACACGATTTCAAAATTAAAATAATAATAATTATTATTTTAGATATATCAATATGTTTGTGCTGTAATTCTTATCTAAACTTAAAAACAAAATTTTTAAGTATATTTTTGGTAATTTTTTAGCATTAAATTTTATTTTTAAAATGAGATTCAATCTGTTTTTATTATTTTATCAAATCTTTATTTTAGTGACTTTCTTCTAAGATTAAACAGTTAAAAATCCTGATTATTGTCTCTGCAAGTTGCATGAGAAACAAAAAAAAAAATGAAGTATAACGAAAGACAACATTTGATTAGACATACTATCAATTTAATGATTTTATGAAACTTGACTCCATTAAAAAGGTTCATTTACATAATTAACAATGCGATTATAAAGCTATTGAAATAATAAAGCTCTAATGTCAATCACAGTTTGTTGCTAAAAAATCATTTATTGACGGAATCGCACTTAAAATTATTTATATTTAATTAAAATTAAACTCCACAATATTCTTAATAAACTAACTGATTTGGCAACTGGTAGAATACGGCAAGCATAAGATTGGGTTGGAAAATTTCTGTATAAGTAGCATGCACTGTTTGGGTAGCTTTTTCTTCATTTTAGTCACCTTGAATAAACAGGGGTGGACATTTCATTTCATCTTATTCAAATAGGGTGAAATACATCTTCAAAAAAGTTTAGTAAAGTAATAAACTTTGGCAATCAATAACTTCTCATGCAAGTTGAAAAATCACATTTCCAACATTAACGCATTGACTGCCGAGCTGAATTTCTTACAAAGTAATTCATATGGGCCCGCCGGTTAATCCCACGGTAGCCAACGTGTTAAACTCACCTCGAAGATAAATGCTATGTCTATGGACATTAAACACTGGAAGAAAATAAGTCTCTAATCCTTGAAAATTTAATGTCCCGCATACTAGACTAGAATTTTCACATTTTAAAAATCACTTCATTCCATTAAATTCAATACGATGTCGACTACCCCGGTGATCAATGTGCTAGACTCACTTCGAAGATAGATGCTACATTGACATTAAACACAGGAAGAAAATACAGTCTTTAATCCTTGAAAATTTAAGGTGCCGCATACTAGACTAGAATTTTCTCATTTTAAAAAGTCACTTCCTGTCTAAAATTCAGCACGCCGCTTCAAACAGAATCGGCCCCAACTTCCCATTCAAAGAGCAACATACGCGTTCGGAAAAGAAAATGCAAATATAACAAAAAGTTCTCCCCCTTTTTAATGCAGCCACAACCATCCACATCGAAATTTCAATTTCCACGTAATCTAAGCCTCGATTCTCTTGTCAGCCATAGTGTCGAATAGAGCAGGGGACAGATACGTCTGGTTATTACGTATGCATGACGGCTTTAATCCCATTCATATTAGCATGAGGGCCCTTCAGGGGTGCACGCGCCCTGGCCCTAAGACTGCGGGGTCTAAATAGGTGATCAGGCTGGTGGAAAAGGAATACAATTTCCTTTTAATCTACCCGGAAAACGGAATTTTATTAAGTATCTCCCCATTTTGCCCCAAAGGCGTTTGCAAAAGATGCTCACAGATTGAAAGAGAGGAAAAAATATATCGAGATTTGTTTCCCAAGGTTTCCCCTTTGTAGCTGTTGTTGGTTCGTCTGAAAGAAAATTTCAATATTTGCGGAGGATAGGGCAAGAATAAGATTGGGTTGGAAAGTTTCTGTATAAGTAGCAGACTCTGTTTTCGGTAGGGTTTTTTTTTTTAGTCGTCGCCTCGAATATTCCGAAGAGTGAATTTCTTTTTCACCTTATTCAAATGGGCTGAATTCTAAATTATGGGCGAAACAGCTTCATTTCGGTCCGAAATACGATGATAGTAAGTGATTTTTGTAGATGTGTTTTATTGGATGCTGCGAATGCTTATAGAGAAATCATAATGTCCGTATAAGAAAAGAAGGAACTTAAAAAAAAATAATTGTAAAATCCTGAAGAACAATTTTATCCCCAAATGGTGCAGTTTCAGTCATTACTTTGGTGCAATATTACTCTATTTATATGCAATGCTTATTAATAAATAAAAAAATATTTCATTGTTAGTCCGTATGTACTACGTCTTCACACATGTACGTACAAGATTTATACCATTGGACTTATGACTATCAAATTCGGTATAAATAACCCACAAAACAGGGCTATTTTAATTATTATATAGATGCAATATCACTCTATTGATATGCAGTACTTATTAATAAATAAAAATATTTTTGAAGCCAAGCGAATTACTGTTTATATGTAAAGTATAAAACAGTGCAACGGAAATGGATGTTAAATAATCTATTAAAAATGGAAATGATGCATATACTTGCATCTGAATGTAGAGCAAAAAGAGACTTACACTATTAGACTTAAAATTATCGAATTTGCCATAAATATACCTCCGAAGTGTAATTTTGACCCTGAAAATGGAACCATTTTAGTTATTATTTGGACTCAATATCATTGTATTTAGATGCAGATGATGAATTTACTAATAAATCAAAGCATGTTTGCAGCAAAGCGAATTAATGTTTATATGTAAGATCTTAAACAGCATAATGAAAGTGAATGTTAAATTATCTACTAAAATGAAAATTAATGTTCGTCTGACTTCAAAGCAGCCATTATACCGCTACATCATTGCGCTAATGACTATTAGACCTGGCATAAATATTCCTCGAAGAATGTGAATGTGATCTTCAAAGCAATTTTTTCGAAATGCTGTAAAAGCGAAAATGTTAATTTCACATCATTTAAAAAATAATGTTAATTTAACATCAGTTAAATTAGTTTAAATAATGTGAAATTTTACAGTATACCCACGATAACTTTGAAAAAATTATTGCACAAAAATTAATTGTACATTATCGTTAAATTTTAAAAGTTTACTTTTTATTTATATTTAATTAGATATCTTTCAATGATTTTATCTTAGGGGTTTTTCTATTCTTTAGTTTAATTTTATATGCAATTTGGAAAGATACTTTTTATTGTTCGAATGAAATTAAATTTTTTTTTCTGTTTTTACAAATATTTGACAGGTGTGTATGTTTCACATTGTTAAATGTTAAACAATGAAAATTCAATTTAGGTTTAATGAGATTTTTCATAATGCCTTGCTGTGTTTTCCCTCCGATTTCATTATTTTTTGTTTAATCTCTTATCAAGCTCACAAAATTATTAAATGTATTAATCAGCGTATCAAACCAGGTGAGATATATTAATTTTTATTTATTTTTCATTAGATTATTTCAATCCAACTAATTTTTTTGTGTATGTAGATATGTTGAAATAATACTCATAAATAAAACAACTTTTACTTTGGAATCATTGCTCATTTTCATAATGGATTAGAAAGTGAAATTACAGCACAGCGTAAGAGAGAGCACAGTTAGAATTAGTCTGACGCGAGCAGGACTTCAGGAGTTCTATATTTCTATGTTGTTAATGCTACAGTTAAACCAGCATTCCAGAAATAATGAGATGCATTATTATCTATATTTGAGCATAAAGATTCTATAATAATAACATTTGCTATAATAATATAATATACAAATAATTATTTTATTATAGCAAATATATGCTTATATTATTATTTGCTTATTATATTATTACTTGCTTATTATATTATTATTTGCTTATTATATTATTATTTGCTTATTATATTAATAATTTTAGCATATTAATAATAATTATATTATTATAATAATAATTATATTATTATTTGCTTATATTATTTGCCATAATAATATTAGCAAATAATTATATAATTATAGCATATTCTATTTTACATAGAGAGAGTAATACTAACTCTAAAATTCCAGAATTCTAGGATTTTTGTTCCAAATTATTTTTTCCCAATTCCTATCTTTCCTTCTACTTTGAATAACAAATTCAGCTTATTTCTAATAAAGGCAATAAATAAATTTTATAGAACTTTATTCTGTAGATAAAAGTAAATTCAAACATATAGTACAATAAAATTAAAATTTGAATAATAATATTCCTAATCCCGCCATATTTAAGTTAAGATCTTTCAGAGTGTTTTATGAAAATTGCAGTTGTATATTTTTGGAATTAATTCCCTTAAATAATACCTTTAAAATATTTAAATCATAAGGGATCTTTTTTTATTTTAAAACATTTCAAAGAAGATTAATGAATATTTTCATACACAAGAGACTTAATCCATATGTTGTGTATTTCGTTGTTTTATTTCTAGAAATAAATAGTTGAAAACTCAAGTTAATAAATCAGAATAAAAGAGGGGTAGAAACAGATTTAATATGAAATTATTTATTTTGAAGATAAAAATAGTTCCATAAATCTTATTTTGAAAATTAAGTATTTCTCCATAGATTACATTATAAAAGACTTATTTCCGGAATTGTTAGAAAATAGTAGCAAATTTTCTTTATTTTTTTATCGAAATGAAATGAAATAAAATTGCGTAATTGAGAAAAAAAATCATCTTTTTCCAATTAACTTCAAATATCTTTATTAAATTATAAGAAAAATTGATTAAAATTTTTATCCAACACTTATAAAAGAAAAGACAGGTATGTGTGTTTTGGCGTTCTTTTGACTGTATTGTTTGATCTAAAATAGCCATATTTAATGCAAATTTATTTTGGATGTTGCAATGTGTACTTCTTCGAAACGTAAATTAATTGAAAAAAATGTGTAAGACTTTGACCAATTTCCAGTATAATATCTAAAGCATTTAATACAAAATTTTAAATTTTAAAAGTTGTAAAATTTAAAATGCTTTGCCAATTTTTTTCTATGTAATTCCCTGCTAAATTTTGGCAAATTTTTAAAAAAAATATATATCTTTTGCTTGATTTTTAACAATAGAATTCATTATTACACATCAATTCAATCTATTTTAAGCATTTCATAAAATATTTTGTTATCTTATTGTTAAAATCACTATTTCTCTTATTGTTAAAATCACTATTTCTCTTATTGTTAAAATCACTATTTCTCTTATTGTTAAAATCACAAAAACACATCCCACTTAGTATTGTTACAAACCTTCAATTCTGCCTCCCACCATAGTTGGTTCCATCATCAGAAAGATTGTTTTAAAGTCATCTGTATTGGAAGGAGTCCGGGTGTCGCGTCGGAGGTCCCAGAGCTTGGCGACAAACTTAGTGACCTTTTGTCGACTTGGCGACGAATTTGGTGACTTTGGCGCCAAAATAGATTATACCCGAAACATCGAGAATTTTCCCGATCCGTCCATTAGGAACCGAGATAAGCCTCGAATTTTCCTGATTGTTTGAGAGGCTTCTAGCCCCGTCTCCTGAGACCTATAAAAGGAGGCAGTCTGTGCTGCCAGAGTAGTCGTAGTCAAAATCGACAGAGCGGAGTAGACGGAAGCAACAGAGAAGAGTAGTCGGAATCGTCAGAGAATAGTCGGAATCGACGGTGAAGAACTGGTCCTCCAGGGATTAGCAGAGCAGCGACGGAGTCAAGATAGTGCTGAACTAAGCTGTGCGCTACTGTCTGCAGTAGAGTTTTGTTGTGTGCTGCTGTTTGCACGTCTCGCGGCTGAAGATAATCGTCTTCTCTATGCTGTATATAGCTGTCGTCTTTGTGCTGTCCTGTGTGTCTTCGTGTAAATAAACGTCGTTGTTTTTATTCTACTGCCGCCTGCTGATTGAGCGTTCTCCACACCATATAACTTCCACTATCCAAACGAACCCGGGAAATTTCGTAACAGTATATATGAAATAAAAAACAGAAGTTATGCATTGCGAATTTTTTGTGAAAGATGAACTTGACAGTTCTACTTTTAATAGAGTTTTGTTATGTCATACGTTTTATTATATGAATTTTTTATTTTATTATAATAGGAACAGTTCATATAAAAAATGAAGAGAACATGTTTTAATCAGAATTTAGTGCTTGCACGTAATTTATTCATGTAATAGAGAATAGAAAAAATGTGCTTAAGAGAATGAATAGAAATTAAAAATAGACTGAATATTTAAACCAAATAGAAAATCGAGGGCAACATTTCTCTTGGTAAGAATAAAAAATATTCCATCAAAACAATTTGATGGAAATTAAATATATACCCAATATATATATCAAATAGTTAATCAACCATCAAATTTCTCTTATTAAAAAATACCATCAAAACAACAAATATAATGTGAATTATATATACACCCAATATATATCAAATAGTTAATCGGTCGCCAAATTTCCTCTAGTAAGAATAAAAAGAATATCAAAATAATAAAGATAACGGACAATGATAACAATAATCTCAAGAAAAAGAAATCATAAAAAATAATACTTTGTATCTTTACTAAATAACTGAAGCACCCATACTAACTTTATAACCTTCACTTATACTTTATAGTGCATATAACGAATTATTTACAATTTTCTTGTTATTTTCCCATCCCATGTTATTTTATTCATTCTATACACTAAATAAAATGCGATATACAAAAGCACTAACAAAAAAAACAGAACCATATAATTTAAAAACCATATAATTTAAAACCATTTAAAAACCATATAACAGAACCATATAAAAGGTTTTAAGTGTTTCAAAAAGAAAAAGAAAGGGAAATCCAATGTATAAAAGATGTTCGAATACGAGATTTGCCTGAAGAAATTTATTTTTGTCTGTCTCGATCAGACAGTATGAATCGAATTTACATACTCTATTTAAGTGGTATACAATATAGCAAGAAAAACTCTCTCTTACAAACTCTTTTTAGCAAAGACACGTTCAGTGAGATATTTACGAGATTTAAAGCTAAAACATTGAGACTTATGTAAAAGAGGTCTTCATTGCAATTTGGTTATAGCATTGGTGTTATTTATTGGATGCAAAAGCTAGTATATCTAATTTATTAAAATGCTGTAACTTGTTTTCTTTCTTTATTGTTATACTAGTAAATATTACTAAGCTTTACAAGCCACTGAAAGTATTAAATTTGACTTTACTTCTATTTCCAAAACCTGTAGCAGAATATTCGATTACGCATTTTCTTTAAAATTTTAATGGGTATTTAGTAAAATTAAAGATGGTTTCTATGGAATATGATGAATGAGCATTGAATTTTATAAAATAATAAAGAATTATATTAATTGCATTATATTTTTATTATTACACAAGCAACTATGCTGACCTTTTCAAGTGATCGAAAACATTAAAATTTCATTTAGTTTCTATTTAGAAAACTTAAACAATAGTGCATTGCGCTATTTTTAAGCATTTCATAAGCAGAAAAAAATATGCAATCAAAAACATAACTTGTAAAAAAAAACCAAGTCTCGCAACTCAATTCTTCTATCGTAAAATGTTGTGAGATCCATGTAATACCAAGTCGGTCAATTTATTCAGTCCCTACTTAAGGGTTCTTCTGTCTTAAGTTATTACATAATTAGCTAACCTAATAACATCTTATAGTGACCATATCAATATTAAAATTTTTTTATGGTTTAAATAAATAGATTGACTTGGCCATCGCATGAAAACACAATGTATCTTTACATTAAATTAGATTACATTAACATATTATATTAAATTAGATTGTTTAGTGCGATTGCCAAGTCAATCTATTTATTTAAATCATAAAAGATTTTTAATATTGA
>JAPMOR010004161.1:190770-217246 GCA_026543865.1 Argiope aurantia | reverse complement strand
GTATAACCTAGAAAACACTCACCTACCAAAAATGCCTTTCTTTATTTTGAGAAAATGGAAATATCTTCATTAAAAGCTGTACATGGAAATGTTTAGCGTACACGTTTCATTGCAGTAAACAGAAGTGATCTATATGTATGTAAACTTAAAATAATATTTTCCCTAAAACAATATTCGTTATAAAATATCCTTCAAAATGAAAAAAAAAACCTTGATATATCCTCACCTTGAAAATAATCACCTATCAAAAAAAGGTCATTTTTTTATTCATTATTCAGAAAATTGAAACACTTTCATTAAAAGGCTCTAGTTTCGCCGAGAAAAGTAATATGTAAAAGAAAGGTAAAAGACTCTAGATTCTGAAAAGAAATAGAGATGGGCAAAAAGCAATCATTCCGACGAAAATTGCTAATTTTTAGCGTAATGAATCGACGAGAAAGAACGAATGAATAAATGTTAAAAAAAGAATTAAAAAAAAGAAAAAAATAGAATAATAATGTCTCCACTACACAGAAATGGTTTACTTACTTCGTGCGAATGAGAAGCGTTCTTTTAAACTCAGTGTGCCGATTCTTTAGTTAATTTTCGCATTGACGAAGAATCTCCATAACAAATTTAATCAGTTCACCTGTAAGAAAAAGAATAAAAAAATTCTTTATTGTAGTAATTAAGTAATTTAATGGATTCAATGCGCATTTGGAAATAATGAATAAAAGAAGATGAATAAAAAAAAAGCGTCACCTTTATTGAACTTTTACAGCATTTTACTTCTTTTTACATCGAAGACAAAAGCATCGATTACGCTTTTATGATATGGGTGATTAAGCTACTAGTTCATGTGTGTGATTTTGAATTCGTTACCTGGGTATTAATAAAAGAAGGAAATAAAAATGGGGAATAGTGTAAGCCTTGAACTTTATTGGATGGCATAAAATGTTCATCAAAGTTTGAAATGAGATATCTGCAGTGTTATGTCCCATTTAATATGGTAATTAGGATCTGATACCAACTTGCTTTAAAGTTTATATTTTAAAAACTAAATATGCTCATTTAGTTCCATTTGTTTAATGGTTCCAATTAATTGCAGAAAGAGGATCTTCAAAGTTTGTTTTCATCGCAATTTCGATACGCTTCTCCGACTAATAAACTTAGGTTATGATCGCAAATTGTTTCATTAAATTATATGAACTAACTTGATCAACAAAAAATGCCTTGATGCATTGGCTAATGAAATGTTGCATTATAAATGTCTTATTTCATATCTGATAATGAAATTATATCGGCATCAAGACTTAATTTTAGATGGAAAATACGACTATGCTAAAAATAACTCGTATTAGGATCCATGGTTCTAGAAGCCGAACATAATTGCACAAAATCTTTCGAAGAATTTCCAAGCGGAGAGGGGAAATTATTAATACGGAGGAGATTAAGGAAATCGAGAAAGATTATGAGATTAATTTCTAATATAAAAGAAAGAAGTATTTTTATTAGCAACAAGAACATAACGAAGTCAATAATTAATACAATTAGCAGCAATAAGGACATACAAATCAAAGTCAATAATTAATACCATGCAGTGCAATAAAAACATAACAGTCAAAATCAATAATAGATTTTTGAAAGCTAAATTATTAATAATGGAGACACTCTGCGTTTTTGTCTGTTTGTCTATTGGGGCACCTAAAAACAGATTTCTGGACATGAAATGAATAGGCAAGACTCCGTGCAAACGTATTTTTTAGAGTGGAGGATAAAAGTTTACTCCTTTCAGAGATTCCACCGAATCTTTTATTAAAGTTTAAATATTTGAAAATTAAAAAAAAAATGTTGTTTTACTTGTTTTATTTCCTTGTAAACAAAGTGAACAAATTAAAAATAATGTGGCGGTCGAAAAATTCCATCTAAAGATTTTAATTAATACCTATGTTTTAGATGCACTAAGTGCAAAAAATCACATTTTTAGAATCATATTTTCTAATTTATATTTCGACAAAACAACTGAAAATCGCCTTGATGCAAACGGATAATATCTGGTATGCGGTTTTTGTACCAAATTTCTATCGAATTTTATGCAAGATTTATCGAAAAAAAAATATTATCATAACGAAAAAATGTCCCCATGCCTGTATACAAGATAATTAAAGAAATCTTAAGAACGAAATAGATAAAATTTGATAACAAATTATGTATGTAGGGATGCCATGAACCCAACCCAGTGGCTGAGATAAATTAAATTTGGTAAATAATTTGAAATCCGTAATTGTAGATTTAGGCCAAATTTCAGTTTCAGTCAGTCGAAAAAAAAAGTTTTTTAAACTGTTTTCTTTGCATACCATCTTCAGCAATTAAACTTCTTAATTATAATACGAAATATAAAATATGCCATTACATTTTTCCTGTACTCAAAATTTGAAAGAGAAAAATGTTTTTTTTCTTTTGTGTTGTTAACCTTCCAATTTACACCAGTCTCACATCTGCAGTCTGTCTTACTGGTTGTACGAGTCTAAATTAACTCCACTACAAAACGAAGAGAGTTAGATGAATAAAATTCATGGTATAGATTTAACTTCAATTGCCATCAAATTTGAACATTAAATTCTGGGCCAAATTAAGAAGGGGTTGACCATCTGTCAGCCTGCATTTTCAAAAGCTTGTAATACGATAACTCAAAAACTCGGTTGCTAAAAATACGTTTCAAACACACATTCGATTTTCGAATTTTACCACATTCCATTTATTATTCGCCAAGGCTTACACGATAGTTTCAGTAAAAATACTATATTCACCTCAATATTTGCAATTATTGTACGCCAAAGCCATACAAAGTGTCCTTTGTCATACCCAAAGTCTATAATTGCTAGGGTGGTGGAAAACATCGTCATTAGAGAACATACGATAGATAATGTTTTAGAGAGACAACCCTTGCTTGTTTAGCGCTAGAAATAAGACTCAGTGAATCAATTGTCCTACATTTTTATGCATTAAATCTTATCAAACATTTTGCATATGAACGTTTCAACCAGTATACATGCATCTTTATATTTTTAAACTAGTTTCTAAAATATTCAGAAAGGGTATGAATAATACAAATCTGTTTAAACGATGACTCGTTTTAGTAATCAGAAGATGAATAATCTAGTTATTAGCATATATTTTTTGCACGATTCGTTTTAAAAGCTCCATGACGTGTGTTTTTAATTCTCGATGATGAGATTCTAGAACGTTTTTCGTGCATGCAAAAATTGCAAGTTGAGGTAGAGGCATGTCTAAATGAAAATTCGCTTAGTCGCTCCCAAAAATTTATTGTAAAATGTGCTACGACAATAGAAAGGAGTTTAATCACCCGCGAATTTGCACAAGAAGAAATTTTAATCATTATATTCCAATATAAGATTATTTCGTAAGTCAAAAACTTTATCTTGCGCTAGTAGTTTTTACAGATATGTTATGATTTACAAATGATACGATTTAAGAAATATATAAAAAATTATGACTTTCATACAAAATCATTACTTTAATTTTTCTTGCACAAAAAGAAATTATCGTAAGTGCAAAAAAAAAAAAAAATCTCAAAAATTGGGTGAATTGTCAGATTTTCTTTGGATTTGAAATTTGTAACTATTTTTGAATGATCAAATATTTAAATTTACCTTTCTAATTTGCTGAGTTTTTTGTTTGTTAATACCAAATAAACACCAACAGACTAGCCAATCATCAGTTAATTTGTTGATAGATTTAATTCAAAATTGGATACAGGTCGATAATTTCTGTGATATATATCAAATTTCTATCATTTAAATTGTTGACTTTTCCAGTTGTTCAAAGAGACAGCTATAATTCTAAATATGCTTTTTCTTTTTTGAATACGCGAGTAGAGCTTTATCAAAATATCCTGACTCCATTTTTTTAAGGATTGTAATACTTTGCATATGAGAAAATAAAATTATTCTTTTTCTTCTTTTCTACTACTGATTTTTCAAAGTTTACTATCAATAATTAAACTTTAAATTATAAGGATTCAGAATTTGAGCCCTATGATGATTAGCAATAATTATTTTTTGAACACAGTTTGGTTTAAATTTCTTTCTTCTAGGCATGGCTTTAAAAATGATCTAGTAGCTATCAGTATGTAAAAAATAACATTTTGATTCAACCTTTGATGCCAGAAACACGGAAACAATTTTACCATAAACTATCCACAGTTGAATCATAGTGAAAAACACATCACGACTACTTCCATCAAAGCTGGCAATAAACACTCCCCGATGGTAAGCAAAGTATTTCGCAAAAAAAAAAAAAAAAAAAAAAAAAAAAAAAAAAAACCCTTAACACTTTCTTTCTTTCTTTTTTTCCCACATACCTCCGCAGTTTTCCCCCTGTTGCGGCAAGACGATACGATCCACGACACACGCACCCCTAAATTGGGTACTAAACTCAACACCACACCGGGCAAAAGAATTTCTTTTTTCTGGGGAGGTAAAGAATAATAACGCCCTCCATAACAAGTAGAAGCAAAAGGGAAAAAAAAAAAAAAAAAAAAAAAAAGGCGGCAAAGAATCCAAAGAAACATGATCGAGTATTCCTGTTTCCTCCACCCCCATATCCATGAATAATACTTCCGGAAGAAGTCAGCGCATGCGATCTGCCCAGAAAATAAAGGCAAGCCTCCACCATAAATCCTCTTGAGTGAAACAGCCTTACCTTCCACCTCTCTCCTTTTAGTGTGCGCCTCCTGACTTCGTGCCTCCCCGCCACCTCCAAACACACCATTCCGTGTCCTCCTCCACCACCAAGAAATTCATATGTCGCAGGCAGATGCAGAGCAGGAATTCATTTTGTGCGCTAGAAAAGTGGTTGAAGATATCGGAACTTAGGTGGAGGATGGGTATTGGCTCTAGCATTTTTTTTTCTTTCCTTCTTTTTTGCCTGCAACATTCTATTCGAATAGGCAGATGCAATTTCTTGGTCGCCACGCAACTGGTCTGTTGCATATCTTTGGGTATAACATCGGGGTACTTGATACTGTTGGATGCAACTAGGCATATGGCTGATTTGAATGTCACTGAAATTGAACAAACGAGGAATAAAGTGATAAACGATATAAGTGTCGAAAAATTCAAATCCCGTTTTTCGCATAAAAGTGCCAAATGGGATTCTCAATGAGTGAAAAATGTCTTTATATGTGATAAATGTGAAACGTGTCTGATAGGCCTCTAAGACTTTTTTTAAAGTGTGTAATGTAATCGGTAATATGAATATTTATATAACTTATTTGAATAGTTTTTTTTGTTATTGTCCAACATTTATACATTCGGCACTTAACAATATTTATGACCGATAATCAAGTCGTTGACTTGAGCTGACCGATAAACGATCAGCTCTTATTGAAAATTTCAACGTATGCAAACTTTGATTATGAAGTCTAATCAATTGTATGAATAAGCTTCATATATTTTATTTAAATATTCCCGCTATCTTCAAACTTTGATAAATCTATAACCATGAAAACAAACAAAGAGAAATTAATCTGTTCATTTATTAATTATTATTCATAACCACAAAATTTCTATTTGTATTATCTATTGCAAATAGCACGCACGAAATCTACTGTAATCGAATAATTATCGAAATTTCAGACCTCCAAATCTGATGCTTATTTTGTAAAACCTCTACCGTATTGTTTCAGAAGCCCCCTACTGGTTTATCATTCACTATATCTGCAACCACAAACAGAACACTAACAGTATCAGGTCTCGAATCTCTGGTCCTCCGGTCCCAAGTCGAGTCACTGACACCAAACAACTTCAGAGCCTTCTACATATGTATTCATTGGTAAGAAATAAATAAATGGAATGTAGCGCTAAATTATAAAAATTTAATTTTGGACAATACTAATTCGTGTAAAATTCTCTACTTGCTTCCATGCAGTGGCGCGCATAGCTTAGAATCCCTGTTCTTAGGTTTAAAAGGGAGTCTTCACTTTGGGATTGGATGGGCCCTATTCAATGAAGATACACCATCTATTAATGTTAGTTGTCGTAATATAAATTCCTCAATCGTATTAAAGATAAATTATATTTCCACTAGTTTGGCGTGGAAATTTAAAGACGGGAATGGCCTGTTCAGATGTGGTGTTCATTATCTCACCTTGTTTTAAAAATAATGCGCTCTGTATCGAAAGAGCTCTCATATTGATTTATAACTAGTTATTGATGTAATTAAGTTATAATAAATCATATTCTTTGTGATCATATGGACCTTGATACATGCTATCGATACTCCCAATTTCTGCTATATTAATTTTGAAATTTATTTCTGGTAATTCTCGGTTTTAACGACGACCAAAACGCACGAAGAAAAATTTTCGCCAAATTATAAAAATATGCTCAAGTGAATTATTATTTAATATGAAAAATTTTGAACGTGCTAATGACATGCTGATAATGATTCAAATCGCCAAATTGGCGAAATTCTTTCTTTGCGCTTTTTGGTCGCTGTTACAACTGACAAGTAACTTATTTTTTAAATCTTTTTCTTCCTACAGAGGCATGCAATAAAAATACAAACTAACATATTTAATTTATACAGCATTTCAGAAATAGGAAAATCGATTAACCATAAATAAACCACTGAAAGTAATTAAAAAAATATTTTCACTAAAGTGTTGTAGTTTAACTGCTAGTTAATTTACATAAACCGAAATAATAACTATACATCATTATTCAAAAGAATACCCACCCAGTCTGCTTAATATACATGAAATTCTTCAATAAGGTCTAAAAATAAAAAAAAACACTAAGATTCTTTACTGAACTGGATATAGCTTCTATGCAGCAGAAAATTGTCGAAAACCAAACAAAAAAAGTGCGACCAAAGTGATTAAACTGAAGTACACCCGTCGAAACTTGAAGGCTCACTTCCATTCAGAAATTCAATTACGGTAATGAGATTCATTTCATCAAATTGAATTGTTTGATTTAGTACAAGGAAAGATCTATCATTTTAAATAGATAATCCCATTAAAACATCAATAGGATAAATTTATTCCAGGTTTAATTAAAAAACATACTTAAGGCTTAGGTAAATATAGATTCAACCGTTGCGGAGCCTTAAGCACCTTGAAAAATGCCAGTTCAGTTTTGAAGTACTTTGGTTTAAAAGTTATTGTTTAATTGCTTTGTTCTTAAAATTTGATATGTAATTCTTTTAAATACGCTTTGCATTTAATATTTCTTTTAACTTGAAGGATAAATTTCATATATGGATTTAATTAATAAAAGTAGTATTAGTTCGATCTAGTTCTCATCTAACTTGTTAAAGAATTTATTAATGAATTCGAACAAAGCTTTACAGAAATTCATCAGCCTGTAGAGATTTGAATGGTGATATCATTAAAATATTCTAAAACGCAATTTAAAGTTTCCATATTCTGTTGATATCCCAATTTGATACTTACTTCTTTCTTTGTCACAAATGAGAAAAGACTGGAATTTGATTTCATAATAGTATACTCCTATTGTTAAATACCAATTGATTTTCATTATCCAACAATGGTTTTTAAAAATAAATATTAGATTAATTCTTGCTCAATCTTGTGGCTTGTTCGATTGGGCTTGCTTGTATGCATTCATTATTTAATAAGAACTCAAAATAATAATTATCATCTTCAAAATGCATACAAGCAATATATGTATATAATGCCAACATGTCCTTTATTTTACAATGAAATTGGAATGCTTAAGACGGAAATTACTTTTTATTACCACATCATTTGTCCATTAAGCCGTCAAAATACGTTTGCATTAAAAGAATTCTTAACATTTCCCATCCTTTTAAAATATTTTAATATAGAAAAGGAAAATTCACGAGTGCTAAACAAGATGTAGGTTACAATCGTGGACCTTCGACTGTTATAGCCCCATAGTAAGGCCATGATTTTAAGACCGAATATTTCTAGACTCGAAACCGGTCAAGGCTGGTCTGGTGCATGCTAAATCTGTCGTATTCAGATTTTGTCTTCTTTCCCTTCCAGATATCCTTTAACAAATTACCTTTTTACTACACATCATTGAAGGCACAAACTAATATTTGATTTGATTTTCCTTCATTAATTTCTTTATTTGATTGAAATATTCGATTAAGTGCAGAAGCCAATGTACTTTTCATCAACCTATAAAACAGAATGTTATGAAGGCATCGAAAATTTAATTGAGGAATGTTTTAAGTCTGGCTACAGAAATCTCTTAAATTATGGCTTAGGAGTCAGTTGAGAAATGTTTGAATAATTCTTTTGTGAATTTAAACAAAAATATTCAGCTCTGATTATCAGAAGTTATCGTTTAAAAAAATAACCAGTTGGTAGCTACTGATTTTCTGTTTTGAAGTTAGAGGGTCCATCGATTCTAGATGGTCCTTGCAATTTTTTTTTTTTTTTTTTTTTCTTCTTATTTATAATATTATAACAACATGCAAATTGGCACTTTAATTTTTAAACTTCTCACGTATACCGATGATTTTTTATCGACTTCCAGCTGGTTTGAATAGATGTAGGTGAATTTTTTCAAAGAAAAAAACAAATAAACAAGACAAACATATTAACACAAAGCATGCACAAGCAAAGAAAAATATGATAAGAAAAAATAGAAAAATAAAAGCACATCATAAATAATAAATAAAATGAAAGAGTTATTGATACGCTAGATTTGAAAGTCAATTGAAAAACTTTTTACTGAAAGAGACAAAAAAAGATTGTTTTCATCGCACATGAAAGGCATTAGAATTAAAGACTGGCACTGGGTAAATTATTTGTGACAATGACTCTACGATGTTGATTTAATTTTCACTTAATTCAAATATATATCTTTGAAAATTCTAGTGATGCTCTGGTCCCAAAGTGGAAAATAATACTATGTCTCCATAGTCTTTAACAAATCTATGAAAGCTTCTATTCAATGTAATATTCTGGCATTTATGGTTAAGGAAATGTAATTTTTCCTCAATGAAACTTATAAAAGATTCCTAATAAAAATTAAAGCATTTGATATCTTACTATTCCCGAATTTAAAAAAAAAATGCAATTAGGAAGAGGAAAGATATTTTAAAAGAAACATCATTTTCACCTAACATCAAAATTTTTGCAATAGTATTCTGGCATTTCCATTTAACTTAAGGAGATATAATTTTCCCCACTATGATGAAAATTTTCTCTAATGAAAGGATATAAATGATTTCTATTAATTATTAAGGCACTTGATAGTGAATAATCATGAAGATATTTTGTGGAATTAAAAAAAACAATTAGGGACATGAAAGACGTTTTAAATGTAGCATTGCATTCGTCTCACTTCAAAATTTCCCGTAAAAACAATGGGAAAAATATAATGAAACACGCGAAACAAATAAACAAAGAACTGCACGAAGAGTGATCGGCTGCTTGAGATGGAAATCTCTGGAGAACTGAGAAACAGATCTCTTTCCAGCCCTGCCATCAACGCGGGGAACACCTGAAGCTCCTCCTTGCCGATGTGAAGGCGGCTGAGGCATCTGCAACCGGCATTTCCAAAGTATACTAGACTTATTTGTAATTTTTATTTTTTATTTTTTACATCCTTCTACTCTTTCGGCTCAATGTAGAACTATTTTGTTTTCACTCAAAGAAAAGAACTAACGAAAAAGAACAGAATCACTCGACGATTGTTCAAAATCTTTCTACTGTTTCTTTTTGCCTGTCTTCGAACTTTGGGTTTCTGGTCGATTAATTTTCGGAAGAGTAGTTTTCCAAACTGTTTTCCTATACTTAAGAAAAAATAACGGAATGGAACGTTTTCCGCTTTCAATAAAAGCAAGAAATGTTTACTTGCAGTATCTAGTTAAAATAGGAAATAGTCAAGGGTGCTTATCATATTTTGTTTTGTAATGTCTGATGGGTGATGATTACATTAAGGAAGAATTCTAGCCATTCCAAGATTGAAAATAATATCCTTATATTTTTGGCTTCTTTACAATGTATTTCTTTCCTGAATAATTATTGGATAATTTACAAGAAGTAAAAAATCGGAACTCACTGTTTATATATATGTTCAAATGCGCCAATGATTTCAATTCAGTATAAACAATTATTACGAATCTTTTATATTGCTTCTATACGCAGTTTGTTTCATGGCAAAAAAAAAAAAAGCAAATGTTAGATTATTTGTAAAAATAAATGACAGCCGGATCAGTGATTCCAGATTTGGCGATCCTCCGGCGACTAGATGATAAATTTGGAGACAAAAATAAAGGATATCGAATATCCCAGGACCTTGGCGTTTGTGCCATTAAGTTCCGATTTTAGGTATATGTTCTAGAGCACCCTTTCGTGGTATCAATTAAAAGTGTAGGATCGTTTCGATCAGACAGTCGTGTGATGAGTCAGTAGTAATACCAGAGAATCGAGTCGAGAAATGTGAGTATATAAGCGAAGTCTCATTTTGGAATTTTGATTACTTACGAATTCCCTCTGAACTCGCAAGAAATTTGCTATCACAGTGCTATTATAGTCGTTTATTACCGATTTACTAATTGAGTTCTTCTATTTTTATCAAGGGTTGTTTTGCATACTCTACATGGACATTAATTTTTTCCCATTATGATTTTATTGAAGCAGTTATAATATTCAAAATATTGCATTTTATTGCATTAGATTTTGAAATGAAGTTCTAGATAAACTATTCAATAAACGGGATATTTCCCCCTCACGCTCAAATATATGTAATATATACCAAATAATGGTTCAAATTTTCTGGGATGACTTAGTTGAATATCCATATGATAGAATTTTACAAGAATCAATGAGTCTCTTTCAAGCTTGTTTCTTTATTCAATAAAATATTTGATAACAATTTGTCAATAATAATTATATGATGAATAATATAATTACATTTTACCATTCTTGTTGAGTACTTCTTATGTAGTTTAGGAACCCGCATCATTTAACATATGATTTAATATGAAAGCTAAATCTAGCATTACAGTACAATTTAAATCAAAAGTACACACTTGAGAAATAGAGAAATTGCTACAAAATAACTTAGGAAGTAAGTCGTATTTCAAGATACCAATAAGTGAAGAGAATATTTGTCGTAACTGTAAACGGTGCATCATAAATATCAGCTAATTTTTCAAAATATTCTGAAAATCTTTCATATGCCAAACTATTCAATAAAACTTTCAGAATCAGTACAACCTTTCACATATTTCTAATGTTCATCCTTTTCAATTGCTAATGTCATCTCAAAATTGCACGTCGCTCCTCCTAGTAAATCTTCACCCCGGCCTGTAATAATGAAAAATAAACACCCCATTCGGGGCTCCAAGAAATAAATTTGTCCATTTGGCATGCACTCAGAAAGTGGGAAGTAGCTTTCATAAACACTGAGCTGAAAGATTCATCAAATCCATCCACCGTCTGCGCCAATTGGGAAATTTCGCACTCCAGTAGGTTCCTTTAATACCTTAAGCAAACTTTAATTTCCTATTCCTAGTGGACTGATCAGTTATCGATTGCGGGATAGGGATAGGAAAGGGAACTGTGTCCATTTTCATTAAAGTTTGGAAACAGGGGGTACGACAGCGTGGTGGGAATTGTTGCGCATGCGTAGATGTGAATGGACACGTGACCAGTATCCCGACGAGGAGCGAGCGAAGCAAAAGGAATGCGAGCCAGTGTCCGCTGATGAGTGTGCCACCGAGCGAAAAATTGTTATTGTCCACCGCGAAGGGGCGCCGCTAAATCATGGGGCATTATTTGCAGTTCGGCCTCTATGTTTGTCCAGCGATGGCCACTTCATCTTTTCTCGGGTAATGATTCGGAAAGCAGCTGCTTGGGGCAGAAAGTGTACACAGAGCACATACTGTTACGCCTTCTTCTTTTGCAGATTAAGTTGAGATTGCGTCTCCTGGAGTTATTCAATTAACTACTTCTCACGAAAATAGGAATTATGCATGCAGAAAACACATGAAGTACTTTGTGAAATATATTAGCATTGTGGTATTAAAAGTATCTTTGGTCATAGTTTGTATTTTGCTTAGCATTTTTACACGATTAAAAAACATTAAGATATTCAAACAGGTTTTATAGTTGCTTTTTATAGAAAAATGTAATTTTTTTTAATGATCTGAAAATCCAAGCTTCGCAGATTCCAAACACAGACTTTGATTTCAATATATGTAAGATAGAGTAGTAGAACTGTAGATATGGATATAGTAGTAAAATAAAATCGGAAACAGTGGTATTTTTAAACAAAAATGAGTGATTTGTTTTATTTTTATTTTAAAATTCCCCAAAAATAATATTTGATATGTTTATATTAACTCTCTACCTATTCAACTGTAGTTTGCTTATTTTTTGCATTTATGTTAAAAAAGCGTGAAAATTACAATTGTTTCCAGCGCACTTGGATTAATTAATTTACAAGTATAATATCTAAACCTATTTTCTGAAGAATGAATCTTTCACTGTGATTGATTCATGGAAAACATGATATCTGAAAATCACTTCAATAAAACTTCATGAAATTTGATAAGCATGTATTCGAAACCTCTGAGGGTGTGATAGAACACGGATTTTAAGATAGCTTCATTTAGACATGTTTTACAGACATTTTAAGTTCAAAACATCGATAAAGTTTGACAAAAAAAAGCATTACCGGCAACTTCAAATGCTCATAAAATTTTTATTTATTAAAATAATTTTTATCTAATGGTTTGTACATTTTATATAATTTAAACTTTTTATAGATGAAATAAAAAATAATTATTTTCATTATTTTTTAACTTTACTCTGTTTTACCACACACTGGAAATTTTGCTAAATTTTAATTAAAGAAGCAGTTTTTTTTTTTCAAAAACTAAAGGCAATGAGCCTATTTTTTCTTCTAGCAGTGACTTTTGAAGTCTATTTTGGCTCTTTGGTAATAAAAACAAAAAATGTTTATGCATCATTTTTTTAAAAATTCGTCTCTGAATTTGGTTGGTTGGATTTTTTTTTTTTGAATTCATGTTAAACGAAACAATTTCAAATAAACGAGAATTAATTTGTTGGTTTTACTATTTTTAGGTAAGCCTGTTTTTAATGTTGCTTGCCAATAACTCTGTTGTTTGTTTAAAGTTATGTTTCATGACGGAATCGTATACTAAAAAGGCATGAAGAGTTAAGTTATACATCTGACTATCCGATTCGCCCGAAGGCACATGGATAAAAATACTGAATGACCAGCAACACTGGCAGGAACTGTGGTTGAGTCCTAAGGGCCATCACAGGCCACGTTACAACCCTTCCCGAAGGAAGTACGTCCCATCATCGATGATGAGAGGAGCCAGATTCCCCACCTTTTGTGTACCTTCCAGGATGGCGAGATCCAAACACCATACAGGAAGCATCTCATCCACATTTCGAGGTTCTCCCCCCCCCCCAGGGGGTTGACATGGAGAATTAAAATGATGTTCAAAAACAGTGAATGAATAATCTTGAAAATGATTATTTAGCCTTTGACAACTTTTTTCCTCCTCATAATAATTGTTCATAATATTGCTTTCAAATATAAAAGAATTTTATGAAAACAAATAAAAATAAATATTTTACATATCTTTTGCAATCAATGTTTGCATTTTCAAGAAGGTTAGATTAAATTAACTACGACTCGTAGAAAAGAATATCTTCATAACAATTGTATGCAATCAAAAAACAAGCGATATGTATCTATAAATCTATGTATCTTAATCCCAAATGATGTCATATGTTGGATGTTTTACTGAGAATAGATAAGTGAGACAGAGAAGTAACATGTTTTGTATTTGCATCTAATTACTTATTTTATGGAGTTAAAAAGATACAAAAACCTTGTTTATTTCCTACTACTATATGCATTTTTCATTTATCAAGCATCTCATACTCTACTACACTAATGATAACTTAAGCATAATGATAACTGGTGAAGGAATTCCAAAAAATTTAATATAAAATATATGGACAAAGCAAAATTAATTAAGAACAGCAATAAAACTTACTTTCTACATTTACACAATGCTATTTTCCGTTGAGATGCTTAACTGGTAAAAACCATTGTTTATATATAAAATTATCTACCATTATTTATACATTTAAAGTTGTTGCTTTGCTTATCATTGAAATATATATTTCAAATAAACAATGAACCCTTTATTTCCTTATGAATATATAAAGCTTTGATCTACAAATACAACCAGTTATGCCGCTGTTCTTTTTGTGAAGAAATATAGCTGAACCAAAATCAAACAGATTATTTATTTATTTTCTAAAATGAGCTTTTAAGTATTGAATAATGAATACTTTATTTGTGTCTAAAAGGTTATAATATAATAAGAATTAGATTTCTAAGCGTGTATAAAAAAATGTGTTTCGTATTAGTTGCAGTTTCGGAAATTAAATCAATAAATTGAAAGAAATAAGAATTACATTTTTGTATTATTTTAATCAATTTGGCTATTTAAATAAAATTCAAAAATTTTGTCAAACGAAAGAGATTGAAGGAATTCTTTTATTCATATGAAGTGAGCTTATTTTTAATGACGCGCTTAATTTTTACATAGCATGTTTAATTCAATATATATAATAATAATTCCATTTTATTCTTATTATGATTTAAATTATTCCCCAAATTTGAAATTAGAAAACACTATGAAATTACACAATTTTAAGGAAATGAACAAAATGTTAGAAACTGAAAACTTAAATTAAAACAGTTTTAAACTATTGAATAAAACATATATTTTCTGTTAAGATAATATATTTTAAGAACCAATTTATTAGATACATTTTTTCTTTTGTATTTTTCCTGTTTGCTTCTTACATTTGAAAATTCGGAAATTATTTTCTGTTATCTTGCCATGAATCCACTTTATATGAAAGCGAAAATCTCCAAGAGAGCTTCGGAAATTTTTCTATGATTCAGAAAATGTTATTTAAACTATTAGCATTTTTAAGGGAATATAAAGAGGCATTGCTTGATTCCAACATGTTTTTTTTATCAATCGAATGCCGGTATATCACATATTCTTTTAGCACCTATTCAGCAATTTTTTTTCTTCAATTGTATGAAAAAATTCAATTATATATATTTTTTTCTTTTTTAACTTTTAGATAAATTTTTTGAGTTTAAATTCAAATCTGACAGTTAATTACAGTTGAAATGTCTAAGAATATGAATTATGAAAAATACAATCATTTATTTTGAATCACTCGCTTTTTTTCGAAATTTATATTTAATGGAATGCATCGCAATCAATCGAAATTTAAAACAAAAGTGAAAAAAAAAATGAAATGAAAAGTTTTACGAAACTTCTGTTGTACGCTCACAGTATGACATTAAATAAATCAGTGTTTAGCTGCAGACAAACCCGAATTAAAAACCATTTCATCTTTCCTGTATCTTTTCAGAAATACAACTTGCTTTCGTGCTTTATGATCTACGTAATAAATGGTCAGTCCCTTACACAAAGAAACAGTGCCTTAAACGAAGGTGCCTCAGAAAATGGAAGACCCTATTCAATACGACCATTTATCACGTGGGACGCACACACCGCCACCTGCCGACCGCGAGGGGAATCATTCCTTTGCCATACCTCCCCATCTCCCACCAGTCATGATTAATGCGTATTTCCATGAATATTAAACACCTATACATGCTTTTACAAGCGGTCAGTCCTTTTACAATGGGACGAGAAAAAGTTATTCTTTGTATTTATTCCAGCCGAACTCCATTAAGTTCGTAACAAAAGGGAAAGGCATCTGCAATGGAAAGTTGAAGCCCCCGCTGCAGGACTAAAGATGAATGAGGTGTAAAAGTTCGTTTTAAAAGCGGTGAAAAAGTGACAACGGGACAAACCCGTCACCGTGGCTGGCACGAGAAGAGGCGATAAATTTATTCTTTCGTTCTTTATATTTTTTTTTATTTCGTTGGAAAACTGCGGCGAAAGAGAGACTACGTCCCGGAAGCTGTATTGTGGTGTCTGTGTTTCTTTTTCAGGTTAATAGGTGGTCGGCACACAACTTGCGTGATCGTCTGTGAAAGATATGTAGAACTAGTTTTAGAAACAGTTATTTTTTAGGGATGCATATGCAATATATTATTGTTCTAACGCACTAATGTTCTTTCTATGTTTCCATTTTAAATAAGATGGAACAAGTGAGAATTGGTAAACTCCCTAGATTCATATAGAAGAAGATTATAATGCATGGCACAAACAAATGTATGCATTCTGAAAAATAATGGAACTCATATATATCCTCAAAATAATTCGAACAACCGAAAATTCAAGAAACTCTATGAACATGAACAATAACGAAATTCACGCAATGCTTATATGTATGAAATAAAATTGTATATTTTGTGTTCGTTTCTTTAAAAACCTTAGCTTTATATATCTGCTATTATTATTTGGTCCAAACAATAAGTTTAAGATCAATAACCCTATGTCTCCTGAGATAAGAGAGACAGAATGCTTAGAATATTTCTGAAGTTGGTGGTAATGTCATTTATTACTACTTTAATACTGTGTAATTAATTTTGAAAATACGTGCGAAGTTTCAATTTGTTGCTGTTAGCAGTTTTCTTGTCATTCAACATTTGAAAAGTCTGTACCTCAAATAACCGCGAATTATTCATTGAATAGTATTCAATAATAAAAAAAATTTCAATAATAGGATAATTCCATCAAAAGATCGTTTGGATTTGGATTCCAGGACATTCAAATATAATTTAAATTAAAAAAGATAGATTTTCTCGTTAAATTGGCCACGAAATCAATTCCATATTTAGAGTGGATTGGCGCTGAATATATTATTGCATATTATCAGAAAATCTCGCTTCAGTGTATGTACACAAACGTAACAGAATAGCATATACCAGCATTTTGGGGGTGGTTTTTTTATACCTCACTCCACGGTCTAGAAATAGAAGAGAGATCATTATAACAGCCATTCATATTACCCAGAGGTTTAGTACTCTGAGCCTACCGGATCAATTTGATCTTTATTATATTCTTTATTATATTATATTTATAATCAAGGAAGTGAGTCTGAGCTTATTTTGAAGCACTTATTGAAATAATCAATCCATAGAACAAACCTCTAGAACATCCTCCCTTTTTTTATCACCAATCAATTTTCTTCTTTTAAAATTTTGTCCCAGAAAATTTTTAATTTGAGTTTTCTGTCGATATTTCTTCAATACTGAAATGCTTTGATCAATTTTAATGTAATTTCTTGAGGTTAGGAGAATAGCTTTTGTAGCTAAAGATCCCAATTAGTAAATTAGAGAAATAAGCAAAATAATAAAATGGTAAATAATATCTAAACATTGGATTTAGAATTCAGCATTTAACAATGTTTTATCTATGTAATATTTATTAATTTATATTAATTTTTGCGTATGATTAATGCTATAGATAGATATATCTGGCATTTTCATCAAAGTATGCGATTTTTACTACTGTGACTTGAATGAAATTAATATAAAAGACAAAAATCACATGGATGTATTTAGAAGATTTTATGATCTTATACAGATCCGAAAAACGAACAAATACCTCAAATAGGACTTGGGATATAAAAAAGTCTCACGTAACGTGCAGTTAAGAAAAAAAAGTGTTTAAATATTAATTATAGATAATTTATTTAGTTTTTCTGAGAGAAATGTTGAAATCTAAGATAAATTTTAACTAATACAGTTAAATTCAATCTTAAAAAATATTTGCCAGATTTTAAAAAGTAATTGACGAAAAGAAAGAATGTTAGTTTTTAATATTTTAATAGCATTAATTTAACAAGAGAATGGAGATTGATTTTAATATTTAGAACCAGGAAACATTTGTAAAAAAATTGAAAATATTATTTCTAAGAAATCAAATTTCAACACATTCATCATTACCAGTGCTGTTTCCCTCCAAAAATTATTTAATATTTTTTTTATTTTTTTTTTGTTTTATTTTTGGCATTTTAGAATGCTAAATAATAGCCATGTAAGGGCTTTTCAAAGTCGTATCATTTTAAAATCTTTTTTACATATTTTTGTCGTATTCCTAGAAATGTATACTAGATTTAAATAAGATTATTTTTTTAAAATATTTTTATAAGCGTTTATTTAAAAAGCTTCGTGAGGTTTTAGTAACTTAATTATGAGGACTTTCAATGTCATTATTTTAAGGGTTGTTAAAATAGCTTCATAAATATTTAAAAAAAATTAATCAATTGCTGTTACATAATTCAAATTTTAACTATTATTTTTAAGTCAAATGATCGATAAACCATGCATTTATCATGTTTTTTTTCTACATATGTAATTCAAATTCAGGTAATTTCTAGATTGAATAATTTAAATTAGAAAATTAAGATCTGCTTAAGTATTTGCTAAAGAATTCATTTTAAATATTCCAAAATATAAATATCTCATTCCTAAAATGTAATTGATATAAAATCATTCGATTTATCCTTTATTAAACATTCATCTCAATTTGTGTTTGTCATTAAAATGAAAAGGGATGTCAAATTTCACTATTTATATTAAAGAAATTTGGATAGACAGTAATTACAAACACATTAACTAACACCTGTTAGTCTGGCAAACACAGATTAGTTCACATAAATTGCGATTCTTTTTTTGTTTTCATTTCTGGCAATTTGCCATTTTCTTTTCTCTCAGTTCGTGAGTTGAAGCAGATGGCATTTTGGCACTCAAGTGCTTTCGCTGACATTGTTTTCTCTTTCGCTAAAATACATTTTTATTGAAACAAAATTCGTTTAAGCCTGCATTTCAATTCCAATACAAAGGCAGTTAGTCTTGGTCAAATTCTAAAACCTGAACTGTTCGAAATATATTATAGTTGTTATAAAATTATAGTTAAAAAACCCTTATGTTGAATGAATTTTTCACATTAGATGTACTTTTCAAGCCAACCATAAATTTTCATGAGATATTTCGATTTTTAATCCTTTGTCTAATATTGAGAAAATTCTTTCATTTTATTCTAAATATGAAATAAATATTTCGGATTTCTCGTTTCAACTTATAATTCATGATTTATATTAAAATTGAAATCAGATTTAAAATTAGCAATTAGATTTTTAAAAGTTCTCTTTTTAATTTTTAATAGGGGTGATCTAATTTAATGAAAAGGAGATTTATTCCCTAATTTGGTGTACAATGACACTACAGCCAACATGATTATCAACGGATGCTATCAATTCCTGTTATTTATGACACCACAATAAATGTTTGAGATCTCATAAATGCTAAAATAAAATGACCAGATATCACTTGTTAGTTGGAATAATTCTGTTTCCGTATGTTTAGTTCTCCTTCACACAACCCTGACTCCTTCTCTCATATTTAAAGCTGCTCATGTTGCAGGTAAATCAAATGCGAACATTTTAATTTTATTCGTTTAAGCATAAAATTATTAAAATATCATTTACCAACTAAACAATTCACAATTTTCAGAAATTTTTATTTCATTCCCCAAGTTTATTATATCCATTTTATATTAATTTTCTCACTATTAGATATAATTTAATATTTTATGAAACAGTAAATATACTGTTACGAAAATTATCCGGTGGATGTACAGTGCAAGAAGTCCATAAACCTAGATAATAGATAATGATGCTTATATTCAAAGACAATTATGAAACACAGAGAGTAAAAACACAGTGAGGCGTAAACAAGGAACAAAGCTTGTAGATACTTGTAACGAAAGTAGATAGTTAATCACTAAATAGAATTCTGTTCATCTCAAACGATTAAACATGTTCTGCGATCGACACTTCAAAGAAAGAATTCATCAAATAGATTCATTTTGCTTAAAAAAATCTGGCCTCTACACATGACTTCTTCAACTGCAATCTTTTCATCAAGTTCGAAATCTGGACACTCCCGTTAATGTCCGAGTTGGCATTATCATGCTTTTGCAAGAAGACGTCCGATCACTGCACATGTGGAAGAAGACCAGAGTGATGGTCCTGCATCAGGGACGCGAAGGGAAGATAAGATCTTGCGAACTGAGAGTTAATGGTCGAAAGATAACCCGTCCGGTTTCTGACTATCCCCCTCGAAGTTGACTAGAGTGCGGAGAATTTTGGGTATGGGACTACATCTAATAGTTTAGTTTTCCAGTTGGAAACACATGTTAACGATTTTTTTTTTGAGAAAAATAAAGAGATGTTGGTTGATACTTTTCAGTCTAATTTAATACCTACAAATTGACACACATCTATCAAGCATACATAGTTGATTTTGTTCTGGTTATCAGAACCAAAATAAAGTAAGATATAAGAGGAAATACTCAAGAATCAATAGCACCATTCATATCCTAGGATGACATAAATAATTTAGAAGTCTCAACCGGGAAATTCAAATTATACTCATTAAGAAATGACCTCAGGATCAAGAATTTTTGGGGAGGGGGAAAGAACAAAACTGACCCCCACCATTAAACACCTAAATATCCATATCAACAAAAAGTTAGAACACCTCCTCAGAAATCTAGTAATAAAAGTACAATAACACCAATTTTCTCAAATAATTGGCAATTCCTAGTGGATAATATTTTACCATTGAAAAATCTTGCACTGGACGGTTATTGAAAGGATGCTCTCATAAGGATCAGGAGTATGATACTTGCATTACCTGGTTAGATAACAAAAAAGCTCTCTTGAATTCAAAGAATTTTCCTTTTAGCATTCACAGGAGCTAACAAGACTCCGCCAATGGCAGCATTTTAGGTGATCCTTGACCTATCCCATTTCACAATTAGCTACAGACTAATAATAAGACTGAACTGTACAGATTTCTTATAATTGCACATGGCATGCCTCACATCAACATCGATAGGATTAACAATTCAATAATCCATCGAATGCTGACTCTGTCATGGAATGAGAACTCTGTAATGGAATATGCGAAAATTAGAAACCAGGACTTGACAAACAATGGTATTGGAGAGCAGCAGCGGGTACTTTTCTCATGGTAAACAATGACACAGTAATAAATTATATATACTAAAATCTTTTCTAGACCATTCAATAACCAAAATCAATTTAAGCTTTTCCTTCGTAATTGCAATTCTCTAGAATTAGTTAGATATGCTTTCATAAAGAATAAGACAAAAACAAGACTAAAAGAATCCAGCCAGTAGCTTCAAACGTCTGAAAAGTAATCCCCGTTAGATTCGTGATGTTTTCATTTATGGACTAATAAGCAATTACTATTTATGTAGATATTGAACACACTTTTGTATATGCGTGCGCGTGAGTATTTTTATCATTTCCATTATTATGTAATCAAGATTATTCTTTTTATTACATGATTTGTACTGTATAATAATTTATGAGTCTATAGTCTCATAGTGTTCTTTTACAAAAGTGCCTAAGACTTTAATTTCTCAAAAACGTGTTTGAACCGCAACAGTAAAAGTCCTGTTGCCAAACCCATCCAATTGCGTCAATTTATATTTATTACCTTATCTACCTGTTTTCAGCTTATATCTTCAATCAGTAATCTTTAATTCGTTTACCTACAGTTAATGGTCTCAAAATGGGTAGAGAGACTGCATCTGTCAACATCAATGTTTTTGCGCAAGTTCAACGTATACTCGTCTTTAGTTTTTAAGTATTTTGCATTAATTTGTTAGAAGATTAATAGCTGTCTAGGAAATGATTTCGATGGGGTCCTATGTGAAGAGTCCGTGGGGGGCTTGTTGCTAATTTCGTTCGTTTTACTTCTTTTCTTTCTGTTTTTTATCCATCCAAATGGTTAGATAAATGTATATAGGCATCGGGAAAACAGAATAGTGTTATATTGTGATTGAATCGTTTTGTCTCTCTTGCATTAATATAGGTTTTCTGACATGAGATTGAATTTTCTAGATGGAACTTATGCCTTGGCTCCTAATAGAGATATGAACAAAATTCTTGTATTTTCTAGAACCGACATATTTGCCACCAGAGTCGCCAAATGGTAAGCAAAGCTTGTCACCAAGGCTGAGAGTTATTGAATTGGCATTTTTCCATCATCCAATAAAGTATTTTTAAATCTCTTTGCCTTACTATGAGATTAACTGTGGATAAAACCAGATTTGAAAAAATATACGAAAAATGTACCGACATTCAATTTTATATTTGCTATATTTATAAAAATATCTTTGAATATAACTGTACTTTTGAAATATAAGGTGTAAAATTAACAAGTTTAGGATCATTAGGATTTTTGAAAGAAAAAAGAATCTCTTGTATTTTCACTGAGTTAATGGCTTCTTTTTTAACATTCAATAAATCTTTTTCTTTGCTTTCAATTAATTGAAGCGCCGAAAATAATTTTATTCACCATTGCATTTATTGTTTCTTTATAAACGTTTTTGGAATTAAATAAGTAAACTAACAGGAATTATAAGAACTAGTTATCGAATGCGGCGTCAACATTTTTTTCTTTAAAGTTCCGAATCGTTTAAGTTATCATATTTTTCAAGGCGAAGCATCATTAAAGAATTAAAAAACAATTAGTGCAGATAAAGAAAATTAATACAAAATGATTTCAAATTCAATAAAAAAGGCTTCGACGAAAAAGGAAAAATTGCACTGAAAAATAATTAACATTTCTTACAATAAAAGTAGACTGCCATCACTAACCATTTTTAAAATTAATTACTTTATTCCCATGTAAAATGTATTCCACTTTAATTACTTTCTACAGACCACATCTTGCTTTAACAACTTTTGCTTGTCATGTAAGAGCCAATTATCTAACATATTTCAGTTTTAATTACGGTTATATTCTTTAATCGAGTACTTTTTCATTCTTCAATAATTCAATTTTAATTAGTCCTCTTTTTACCCCCTATCCTCTCGTTCAAGTAAAACCCTTCAGCAAAACTCCTCAACATACGCCGTGAGTGAAATAATCTCAATATCTAGGAAATTACCCGCATTAAAATGAGATAAACGCAGATTTCCAAACACAATAGGCGCTAAAAATAAGCTCATTACTTTTTTTTCGATAAGGGTATAATACCTTACCCCTCTAATACTCATACATCCTAATGTTATCTGAGGTACAGCGGTTTTGGCGCCAAGAGAGAAAGGATGAGTTTCATTTTAATGCCATTCATTGGCGGTTTTATCTCAAAAATTCAAACCTGCCTCTCCCATAAAAGAGTTCGTGGACTGGATAAGAGAGGGAGAAAAGGGGAAAATTGTATAGAATGAGTAGAATAATGAGAGGAAAAAATGATTCGAATAGAGCTGTTAGATGGTAAATTCACTGAATAATATCGGAAAGGAATGGGATTACGTCAGATGATTCATCACGTACAAAACAAAAAAATGTATTAATCAAAAATCGTAATTCAAAATGCTTTCAAACTTTCAGATTCAATAAAGTCTGTATTTTTTTATTATAAAAGAATACCAAAAGTCATTTAGTTAAATATTAATTTTTTGATAAGATTTGTTGATCTTGAATGCATTCGAAATGTTATAAAATAATTAAGATCTTCTTTTTTCTTTTCTAAAGTGCTTGTAAATTTATTAAAAGTTAAAACGTTCAATGGCCCTTCATCATTTTAAAACTGACAATGAGTAGATAAATTTATCATTTTAAGATCCAGTAATGATGCTGTTCTAAAAATGAGGCTAAAATGATCTAGTTTTCTGGGCGTATATGTGCACACTCTTGATGAAGGAGATAGTGGTCAAGCTCATACAAGTCATTAATATAACTGCTTGAATCTATATGAAACGAAAATATGTAATATTTTAAGGCTATACCATGATTAACCACCATTTTGCCGCATGTTGTAAAAGTTGGGGGGAGGAATTCTGTCTGAATTATATATATTAATAACAAAAACACCTCCCTAGAAAATTAATTTGGGTTTAAATTCTAAAATAGTATATCATTACACACGCACGCATGCACTCACGCACACGCGGAAACACACACACACATAAATAATATATAATCTTGTTTAGAGTGCTTAGTTTTTACAAAAGATTTTTGCTAAAATAAATTTGACTTTGTGTTCATGATCTGTTCGCCATATTTCTTTAAAAAATATACCATCTTTTTTATTTAGAGTATTGTGGAATTATCATTCGATCAAACTTTTACATTTGAGATAAAATGTATCTTACAGATATTATTCCATTAATTCTGTTTAGTATTTAGTTTGCAGCAAAAATTTCCGTTTTAATTACAAAGAAAGATGATAATAACTGAAATGAAAATCCTCCCACTGGTTATCTTTAATGATAAAGAGACGCGAAGAACAACTCTTAAGTTTTAAGAAAATCTGAGCTGTGCAAGTGACAGTATTTTCCCTCTCACTAGGTTTTTATCTCTCTCAAAAAAGCAATAATAACAGACATAAGTGACACGAAAAAAAGTATAAATCCTCCGGCTTTCACCAATGTCGACGCGAGATAAGAGATAAGCGTTTTTGGTTGTTTTCAACAAGACGCTCTATTTTAAAGAGCATGTGTGTTTTTATTTCTGGTTAATTAAGAAAGACGTTAACGATTTCTCATGGTGGTTAAATGGATTTGTCAAAATTCTTAATCGGTAAAAGAATTGACTAGTATATACAATAATTTAGATTGTGCAACTATACTCTTTTTTTTAACTTTATCTTAAACAAAGATTACAAAGAGAAAGTCAAAAATTCGAATTCAATATTTTGACAAATAGACATGTTTCAAAATTCGAAAAATACACTTTTTGGCAGTATGTTTCCCGGCTTTTTTTTTTTTTTTTTTTTAGCTTTTCCTTCAAAAAAAAAGGAAGAAATCAAAACTTCGAATTCTAGATTTTGACGAACTCTTGATCTATGTGTTTCAGAATGTTCTCAATTTGAAAAGCACATTTTTTTAGAACTATGTTTATTACTCTAAACACGATACTCAAAAATGAGTATGGTGTTTAGAGTAATCGTGTGGGTCTGAGGAAAAAGAAATTTGATATTTGGTCTTAATACCAAATTTGTAGTACAGATTTGAGAAAAAATTGAGACCCACCTTGAAATCACCACTTTACTAAAGCATAGATTCATATTACATTTTAAATCAAATCTTTCAAAAAGTTGACGTCTATCGTTCTGATCATTAGAATGCTCAAGAATGCGATATTTCAAAAACACAATTATTAAGATAAATGAAATGTTAATGAAATTCTGTATCAAGCTTTTATTAAATTAATAAAATTCTAAATAAAAATTTTATTAAATTTTATTCATTAATAAAATTCTGTATCAAATCTTTATGTGTTCCCATTAATGAAATTCAGTATCAAACTTTTATATGTTTCCATTAATAAAATTCAGTATCAAACTTTTATGTGTTTCTATTAATAAAATTCTGTATCAAACTTTAATTTAAAAGGACACAAAGGACATACTCCAGTTTCTTTACTACACTACGGAATACAAAAACTCATTAGTTACACTCTAGAAATAAAAATTTGAGCACTTCAGATGTTCACAATCTTGACCAAAATCCTCCATTTCAGTAAGAGAGAAGAATGAAAAGCACTTTGTTAGGTAGTATGCGAGAAAGATTTTGCGAAACAATTATTCCTTATTTAAACAATATAAATTAATGCTTCATTTTACCTTGATTAGTTTCCGCCATCCTTCTCCAATTTGCGGGTAGATCGATGTATGTAAAATAAACTTGGCGTGGACAAAAACTTTTAATGGAAAGGGACACTAACAATGAGAAAGTATTGCAATCGTAATGTGAAAAGTTTTAGAAGCCTTGGCTTAAAGCAATACACTCAAGTTAACTATCAACTTTCTAGATCGATTATACATATAGACATCATGCCTTTTAAGAACATTCAAAGTCAAATGAATGACACGACAAAGAACTTCTGCCTGAAAACCCTTTATATATATAAATGCCTCCCTCAAACGTTACCATCAGCAATAGCGGGGGCCTTTAAGCAGCCTTTCTCACATCCTCATCCGACGGCGCAGTCAAAGGTATCCAAGTCACGTAAGCGGCTCGCGTGAGGACGCCCACGCTATTGCCGTGAATCACGTGAAAAGCAGGGAATTAGCATATCCACCAAATCGTGCCTTGATGTCTTGAAACCTGTCGACACTTCTTGCGCATTTACCGAGGAGATGTCTTTGAGGAAACCAATTTAAAGGGGAGCGTCCAGGTATTGAGGACGTTTGGAATATGTGAGTGGTTTAGAGGGGAAGGGGAGGGTTTAATGTCGCTTTGGGTAGTTAGATAGATGTTAGGAAGCTTATGTCTTTCCGGGAATAAGATAATTAGAAAACACGGTGAAAGATTCAGTAAGGGTATTTAAGGAGATACTTCAAAGGTGTGTCTTCCAGTATAGTTAAGTGGAAGAAACTAATATATATAAACTTTTAAAATATTATAAAAATCAAAATATTTTTT
>JAPMOR010004161.1:173280-190760 GCA_026543865.1 Argiope aurantia | reverse complement strand
TGTAAGACCACATCGAGGGATCCAATTGAAAGAGAATGTCAAAAAGTGGAAATTATAAATTGCATTCATAGCATTACAATGTAAGGATTTAAAAATGTTGAAATGGGTATAAATTTATATTTATTTTATATTTCATTACAAAAATATATCGCTGAAAATAATATATCATTAGTGGTATTTGTAAAACTGTTTGAAAAACCACGTAAATGAATAATTCCGTGGTAATCATGTAATTGTTATTCGACTCTGGATTTTATACTTATTTCTACATTATTACTAATATAACTTTTCTGTTAATGGATGAAATGTGAATTTTATTTGTAAAATGTTATGCAAAATTTCCATGCTTGATGCGTTTCAATTCTTATCGAATTATATTTATATTGGATAAAAGCGAAAAATTATGCAAACACGGACGGAAAATCTGTATCTTTATCTTTCAAAGTTTAGTTTCTCTCCTTTAGAAATTAAAAAGAACACAAAAACAAGTACAACTTCTGAATGCTACATGGAAATCATGTTTGCTTTTATACAATTGCTTTTGACAGCTGACTTTCATTTTTGATGAACAATAAAACCCTTTCACATAATAAACGCTTTTGTTCGGCTGTAAATATATCGTCAGAAAACAGCTTAATAGCATGTAGCTAAATATTGACTGAATAAAATTGCATAATAAAAACCTCGAACAATACCACCTCCTTTTTACATGTTTAATTTGCACACTAATAGCTTTTCAAACACAAAGTAGATATTTTTTATGAATATTCCTCTGATCCGTACCGACACCTAACAAAGGGAAAGGGTTGTACTGATTCCATTTTCGCACTTGGGGGCCAGGCACAACCTCATCTATTGTCCTACGGTCCAGCGAGCCAAGAAGCCATTGCTAAACCTGGCCAAATGCATCTCTAATGAGATTATTCAAATGCTGAACCTCGTCAGGCGAACCTGGCATTTCAGTCAATCCTACTTACTAGTTGCCGAGCTATCGATCAGAAAAGGCAATTCCATTCAAAACAGTCCCATTTCGTGAACGGATTTCTAATCCTCCGTGTCGCAAGTTTGTCGAAATGAAATTCAATATACTGCCGCGAGTTAATTTCGTTCTAAGAGTTTTGCGAAGGCGGTCTTTGGGAAATAGGAATTTAAAGACGAAATAAGATTGGAACTTGATTTAAAATGGTTTTGTTGTTGGGAAGATCGATTGCGAAGAAACCGATTTGCCAGGTACCACACGCAAACTATTAATAAGAATATCGTCATATTGGATACACATTAAAGTGAAACTGATCAGACTTGTGTTGAATCTGTCATTGAATGGCTTTTTATTAGTTTATAATAGGTATTCTATAATCGGGGATATAAGTCCAGAATGCCTATTCATTTGGAGATTGGGCAGTGATGAATTTTAAATTTAAGGAAACATTGATAAAGATTGCTTCTGTCGCTTCATAAATACATGTGACCTAATTATCCAATCATTTTATTGAAGTGTAGTACAGCCCATGAGAAACTTGGGGATTTCGATCTGGATTTAGGTCATATTGGTTCTAGAATATTTCAACATCGCATTTTTCTATATGTTCTTCCCAATAAATTTATGTAAAAAATGAAACAAAAATATATTTTGCAAAATAATACCTTTAACTAGATGAAATTCCTTTTTATTCATCTACAAAAAAAAGTTCTTTCGTATTTTTAATGTTTAGGCTCATAATCAGGATAATCAGAGATTTTTTAGTCTTTGGATGTAGGTCTGATACATTTGTGATAAATCAACAATTAAAATAGGTCCGTCAGTGAGGAAAACGGTAGAAACTATAATATGAAATTGTGCTAAACTACATGAAATAATTAATCAAAAATTTCGTATTGTATGAATTTCGATCACATGATTTTCAAATTAGCTAATTTGATTTGTTGACAAAACTTAAGAATTCTACAATATTCTACTTTTCTATTATTCTTTTATTCTACAATAATCCTTCAAAAAGCGAAATTTTCGGTATTAAAATAATTTAAAAGACCTAATTAAAATGTTACACCCTTTCTTATTTTTAGTTCTTACAATAATTATAATGGTACATAGAGTATCTCCATTTTTTAACTAGAAAGTCATTCTAAATCAAAAGAATAATTTAGGAAATTAATTTATGAGAAAAAATAAAGATCAATACACAACTATATAAGAAATAGAAATATTTAATTTAAGTACCAATTGATGATAAATCGAAAAATATACTTTAACTTGATAAATTTGTTTTGTAATTGTTTCTTATTCTACATAGCGGTCAAATTTTTGTCATCCCAAAACATAGCGATCTTCTCCCATTGAAGTCAAAACATATAGTATCTCTGCTGTATATATACTTAAACAGTCGTAACACCAATTTTCTCTTATCCAAATTTTCAGTTTCCTCAATCCCTGGGCCACCATTCCCAGCACCTTCTCTTATCTGTGTGCCCATTAAAATTTGCATGAGATAAAACGGATACTATAAATCCCTGAAAATTTAATTCAGTGACCGGAATCCGAGCTCTTATCAGAGACGCAAAGAATGTCCCGAGAGTGGAAACAGAATCTATATCCGGACGCAAATCCCTTAAGCAATCTTGAGCGGAAAGTAGTGTCCTTATAGCTATCGCTGGAAGGACGGGCGACAATTGCTTTTACGAGATCCATTGGATAAACATCAGTTACAGCACAGCGTACCTCCTGGGGTTTGGGGTATGAGGAAGAGGCATTTAAGGTGCATTTCTTTCCCGAACTGCGCTCTTAAATGAACACGAAAAATAGATTTCTGCCATGGAGAGGATTGATTGATTGATTTTTCGGCAGGAAATATCAGATATCAGTCAAAGCAATTTTTATCGACTAATTGTTTAGCCAGTTGTATTGTTCTGAGGAAATTAAAAAAAAAAAGCACATTTGCTGGGAAGTTTTACTTGCCTCAAATTGTCTCTCTTTTGATACAATTATGTGATTGTTGTATAATAAGACTTTTATGTCCAGTAACACCAACGAGGAGTCATTTGCAAGCCATTTATTATTTTTCGATAACATTATTTGTGATAACATTTTTCGATAACATACCATTGATAAACCGGTCGTTATTTCCATTAAATGTCACATGCTCTTCACATCAAATGAGGAAAATCTGAAATTTGATATGTATAACTTGCAAGTTACATATAGGGGTCTGTTTTGCTACTTGTTATCTACCTACCTGCCGTTGCTAAAATGAGTAATATTATATAAATACAGAATTTTGTTCAAAATGAAGTAATTTTATTTTAATAAAAGAAATATATTAGCATTTATTGGCAATTATATAAAATATGTCATTAAAAATATATCAATAATAAAAAATATAGTAAATTAGAATATACTTTAATGCTTATCTTTTCAATGCATACTGCAATATTTATGTGTACTCATTCTTATGTCTTAGTATTGTGCTTCTGTGCGTTCTACTTTTTGATTCTTGTTTGCATTTTTACTTATATACAGTTTAAAACTTCATAATTCTTTGTTCATTGCTATTATTTTTTATGTGTGTTTTAATTTGATTTATAGCCTGTGTTCCTTGTGTTTTCGATTGCACTCTGTAAATGGAATTAATCTTTCTAGGGTTCTGATTTCAAATAAATAATCTTTATAAATCGCATTAATTTATGCGTATCAATTCATAAAAAGCTATAAAGTTTGTTAAGTTGTAATGAATTTTGTGTTTTATATTTATGCGTTTTAAGGAGAAATTTTTCAAAAAGATTTTGTGTTAGGGGGAGAAGAAAATTTTGTGAACGGAAGTGAAAAAGTTAACACGTTTACTTTTGATGATTTAAGTCTGTAATTCCCCCTTTGTTAATGTAATAAAAAAGGAAGTCTTCTATAGATTAGACTGTAGGTGGAAATCACAAAATAGTCACATGGCAGTCTATGTGTTATCAATCGCATGTATTTTAGGTAATTTAAAACGTATCAGATTATTTAATATTAGGATTAGAAAGTAGAACGTTGCTTACCAAAAAGTTACCTTCTTTAAAAATTCAAAATCATAAGGTCCATTCTCAGTGATGGCCATGTTACAATTCCAAATGAGTCATTGACTTTCTTACTCTGCTATATTTTTAAATTGCTAATTAGATGGAGCGTTTGCGAATTATTTTACATATCTTTAATCGGCGTCCTGGCATAAGGGTAGCACGTCTTACTGGGTTCGAGTCCGGGTTTGGGCATGGTTGTTCTTCATCTGTTCTATTTGTGGGATGTGTGAATCTACCCCCATATAAAAAGGGGTCTTGCAAGCGAATATGATGCGTGAGTAGCAAAATCGTACTCTTGGTCCTAATTGGCGCTACTAAAAAACAAGAGATGCTCTCTTTCGGCTTAAAATCGCTGACTTCGATCAGCGTGGTTTGTCCATGGCAAGAGCCATCAGAAACTACAACAAAACATATTTTTAAAGCATGCAGAAATATTTTTGCACACTACCCTACAACAGCACAATATGATCGAACAGCGTAATGGTTAAAAATAAAAATTTAGCCTGCTAAAAGGGCAGGACGCAGCAGAAAGTTGTTTGACTTACAGCTCGTGAGTATCGCTAGACAAGCGCTTGGAATGTTAACTTGATGAAAAGTAAAGAATTAAGATGTCACCCTCATGAATTATGAAAATTAATCATAAGAATGAAAATAATGAATTCCAACTTTCCGCGCTGGCTTTGGTGCGCATTATTTTTCAAGCTGGCTTTAATGAAACATTTATTTTCTTGTATACCAATTATGAAATATTGTAATCGCCAGAAATTTGAACTCGAGATTTTGACGAATTTTTGTCTTTGAGTTTGATGACTTAAAAACGCTTCGGCATCGATGGATGAAATTTGGTACGTGGATTTAAAATAAAAATCACAGATTCCTATCGAATTTTCAACGAAATGCATTCAGTGGATTTCAAATGGATTTTCGCCTGACTGTTCAAATACATGTGAATTCGATAAATTCAAAACGTAAAGAGATAGACAGATAAAATTTGGTACACAAGTTTAAAACGTAAAAATGTAGATTTTTTTTTAAATCACAAGTGAGTATATCTTTTAAAAGTTTGACTGTATGTCAGTCTGTAATTTCGGATATATGTAAAAGCAATAACTCATGATCACTTTGACTTAAATCAACAAAATTCGATATGTCATTTTGTAACTGCAATTGTAGTTTGCGACAATTTCGGTTTCGTTCAATCGAAAAAAAAAACAAAAAAAAAAAACACATATTCACACGACAAATTAAGGAAAAGTGGTAAATTGGTTCCAGAGATCAATAATTCGAGATTATTGTTTGATTATTGTCAACGCCATTCAAGATGTTTACGACCTTACCCAAGATTCATAATTTCATGCGAGAGGAGAATGTTAAGACCTTTATTATAGAGTATACCAGAAATTTTCCTGAAAGTCAGTCTTACTGGTTGAATTTTGACATTATTCAATGTACTTAGAAGAAACAAGGACAAAAAGAATAGTATTAATGATGTTCAAAGCTCACATATAATAATTAATCATAACTACAGAAACTGTACAAGTATTGACAATCTCGTAAGAATTCATATGATCATGTTCAAATTTATTATATTTGCAAAATCTTTAAATTAAATTAACATATTATTTGCGAGGAATAAATAAGAAATCCAAAGTAATTTCTTGAAGAGAGTATTTTTAAGTGACCATCTCAACAGACCGACAAACAGACATAAGATGAAAAATGTTTTTTCGCACTCAGGGAGGCTAAAAACGTGGAAATCCGTCATAATTTCAATTTCGGATTTTTTGACGATCACAACACTTCTCTGTTCTTCATATACAAGATTATAAGAATTGCACTCTTAAAAAGGATTTATATTCGTAATTTCAGTTTTTTTTTTAGTTGGTTGTATAATCCGATTATAAATTTCGTAAATTAAAATAATATTTTAAATTATGAAATTTAAAAAAAGTTAAAATTTTTTTTAACATTTAAGTATCTGTTTATTACTATTTATTAATTGCAATTAATTAAATTACTTAAAAAAATAGTTCACGTTTGATCGTTTTATAATTTTAATTTTCAAAATAATCTGAAAATTAAATTTCGATTTCAGAAACGCGTTAAAGCAGATATAGCTTCTTTTTACACTTCCGAAATCCACTTTAAAAAGATAATTTTTTTAACACAAATATCATATTCTCTTCTCTGTTTCAAATACACCCTATTAACTGGATTCGGCATCACCTTATGCTTCTTTGTCACCCCTTTTACCAATCCCCATTTACATGCATGCTATTTTTTTTGTCTCTCAAAGGATCAAAGCAAATACCCCATCAATGGAGTCGCCGAATCAACTCTTTTCTACCCAAGAGCTTTCGGCACGATTCTGTTTCCCCGAAAGCACCATTCATCAGACAGACTGTCCATTTGCCGTGAAGGGGGGAGAAAGGTAAGCAGGCAAATGTTGCCCTTCCAAGAGCAATCAAGGAAAATTTTACATGCCGTTGGAGTTGGAAAGGGAATTAAATATTAACCATTTGCAAGTGCCTTTTCCTGTCGAGTTGGCAAGAAGTCCATTCGACCATCCGGTCAGTCCGATGATGAGTCTAAGGGTAATCCTTTGAGACTAGCCATATATTTTTGTGCGCGGCCGCCTACAGGAACTTGGGGAAGCATATGTCTTTTTCAGAGGACATGATGTTAAGTGGCAGAATCCTACAACTTGCAGGGACACTGTTAATGTGGAATTTGTGACCGACTTTCTCCGCTCCTAAACGGCACCTTGGGGGAGCTGGAACCATAGTCTCGCTGTTTCGGTAACGAGCAGAAGTTGTTCTAAGTGTAATGAATAAAGGTTAAGAGAAAAACAGGAAGAACTTTTTTGTAAAATATGGCACACTGGTGAACATAAACACAAATAAAGAGTTTGTTCATTCTTTGCAGACTGTATAATACAAAATATGGAAAAGAAACGAAGTTCTTTGATTAATTATATTTTGAACTGATTAGTGGTGTACAATAATGAGAACACGGGTATTAAGTATTATCAAGTTATAATTTAAACAAAATTTTCTCTATTAAAAATATATGATTTTTTTTTTTTTTTTTTTTTTTTTTTGTAATTTTAGATCATGACAACAAATATAAAGCAAATGCATTATCAGCACAAAGTATAAAAAAAAGACAAGTCTTGAATATACAAAATGATAATATAATATTTCCTTGATTACAAAAAATGTATTGAAATTCAAAAAAATTACATATTAAAAAAGGTGTATCATTGAAAAAATAACGTTTTTAATTTTCAAAGAACAGCAACAAAACAAAAATTCTAATTTAATTTACTATAATATTTTCTTTAATGTTACCGTGGAAAATGTCAAAATTTTGGTTAATTTTTAATTCATTAAAATTCTAATTAAATTTTAAAAACTAGTGTAAGCTGGGCATTCCACCTTTCAAAATATATGTGTGTCATATCCGGAAACTCATTCTTTCATCTTTATTATTAATAGATATTTTAACTTCTTAAATTTGTTTTTGTCAATTTTACATTGTTTATTTATATTTTTTTTCTTTCATCTGTGATTTTTATGAATTTAATCTCATTAAATTCTATCTCACGACAATATGGTAAAATTTAATATCATTCCAAATATTGCTTCAATTATTTAAGCCATCGTTTGGAAAGACCAATTTGGAGCAAACTGTTCATCATCCCTTTATTAATTTTATAGCATTTCTGATAATGGTAAACTTCGTAAGTTTGTATTAAATCTGTGCATGCCATGTAATATTTTAATAATATTTTATTAATGAACATTAGGTTAATGAATATAATTCAAAATATACTTTGAAGGAAAAACATGCTGAATCTGGTTTGTGGTGAAATGTATTTATAATTTTACCAGCCCTTTACCTTTTAATTTTTTTTTATTTTTCAGATTTAACTGAATTCTTGGCAGCGAAAGCTAATTACGATCTAAATAAATCTACAAGCCAGCTTGCAAACAAATGAATTCGGAAAAATAGTATGATTTAAAAAAAATGTCTTAAGTAGAATTTTCAAGCGTGACTCATATTCATTCATTTCGTAAAAATAATAAGGTAACCAGTACGAAAAACAAGTAAAATCTTACATTTGTGCAAGGCCTATATACCTGGAATAATTTTATGAAAAAAATAACTCAAATCTGAGTTAGTTGATAAGCAAGAAACTTGAACGTCGATTAGCTTCTCAACAATGTAACGACAGAAGAATGCTAAAAGGCAATTAATTGCACAAATAATTGACTTGAGAAAACGATTTTTCATTTGAAGCTATTAAATAGGGACCCTTTTCCCTTAAAAGAACTCGAGAACCATAACGAAAAGGGGGAGTGATATAACTAATGAAGGGCCACTGCTGTCGTGTGTAAACATATATATGAGCTCTAAGCTATTAAATATCTCAAAAATAAAGTCATCAAAGGCCATTAACGGAAGAGAAAGTAAAGTAAAAAAATGTAACTTGGCTCTCTGGTAGCCTATTTATTCTGGAACAATTTGAGAAAGCAAGGTTTTGGGCACGGAAGCCGTTCCAATGAAGTTGTAACGGAGTAAATTAACCGTCTTTTGTGTGCGTCCAATAACTATGGTAACCGATTGGCCGAGTAGTTAGTAATTCTAGCGGTGGTTGCAGCACTTGCTGCGCTGCCAAGTTTGTTGCTGCCATTTATCACGAGTCTAAGTGCTGTGCTCTGGTGCTGACAGTTTGACATGCGCATTTACGTGACACCTGGTCGAGAGCCTGAAGGACGTCACCCCTCAGGGGTGTCCCTATTTTATTTAATAGGTAATATCCGTCAGCACATTAGGGCTATTCCGTATTTCATCCTTAACCTTTTGTTTTTCAGAAATGCCACGATTGACGTTGAGTTAGTAAACATACAACAGAGTGTTTTTTATTTCGTATATGTTGGAAATAATATCTTCTTAAATGAAGTAACATAAAATATTTCAGATTTCTTGAAAAATATTACAAATATCCTTATGATAATGTTGATGATAAACAGTGATCTTAAACAACAAGTATAGATATGTGAGCATCTATATATATACGAGTGTGCACATTCATATATCTGTATATATGGATGTATCTGCCTGATTCTACTTACACATGTATGCGTGTGCATTTGTATGCCCTGACAGCCTGTGTGACCATATGAGTTATTTTTATTAAAATAATTAAGGTCTCTATTAATATTATCTTTCTTGAAATAGACTTTAATAATTGCAATCTCAGATTGAAATTATTCGATGATATATGAAATAATAAAATTAAATGAGTATAAAAATGACGCATATATCGTGAGAACATTGAAAAGAAACTTAATATTCGTTTAATTATATTTTTTACGAATATAATGTGATGAATACCGATATTTTATACAAGAAAAGTGCAAAGCCTTAATTTTTTGTCTTTGCAAATCCCTTGTTCTAAAAATTTGATTTTATTATTGAATAAATAATGTAGTTAATCCATTCATGTGAGAATAAACGAGCTTTAAATTTAACAAAATGAAGCTGAGAGAAAAAATTTTATGAAATAAAGCTTTTTGTAATTATGTGAAATAATATCAGCCATTTGTACTAATGAGGAGTTAAGACATTGTTATTAACGTTTGCTTCACAATTTTATCATAATCTAGCATTGAAGGTGTAGATAACAGATGCTGTATCTAGTAATCTATATCTATATCTATATCTATACTTATAATAAAGCTCAATGTGTGTGTGTGTGTGTGTGTGTGTGTGTGTTGGCGCTCTACAGGCCAGACCATTCAACCTACAGCTACCAAATTTGGCACGTGTATACCTTGGAGGCCGGGAATGTGCAACTGGGGGTTATTTTTTCGAATTTTTAATTAGAATTTTATTTATTTAAAAATTAAGCAAAATTTTGACGTGTTTCTACTATAACTTCCGCAAATATTACCGCACAAAAAAGATTTTTACATGAAGTTAAAGATCAAAAATTTATCTTTTAAATGATACTAAAGTTTTAATCTTAACATTAAATTTCTACTTTTAATGAATTTTTAAATAAATATTTTAATTATGTTTTTCAATAATTTTTTTCGTCAAAAATAAAAATGAGGATTAAGCACGTTTCGCATTCAGGAGAAAAAAAATAGCTTTTTTCAAAGTGTTGCCATCACATTGATTAAAGCTCCAATTAAAAATAAATTAAATCTTTTTGGAAATGAAATCTGCAAAAATATAATTTTCGTCACGTGTTTGTAGGAAAAGAAACAAATATGAAATATTATTTTTTCTAAAAAATAAATTCAAGAAAAATTATTTTGTGATCTTTTACACTCTCTATATTATTAATCCAATAAATAAGTTTTATTTTAAGGCAAGTTTTGTTTAATATGAACAAGATATCCATTCAAATCATGGCCACACAGCTAATTTGTAAATCTTTAGTAAGACAAAGATCTGTTGCGACATAAATAGTAAATATTTTATTTAAAAGTAGCAAACGATTATTTTAATAATCATAAATTTTATTTTGTAAATAGTTGTGAAATTCAGATTGGCAACAGTGATATTTTTGGAACTTTTAATTTGTTGTTTAAAAACGATGCTAGAATTTTGAATGAAAATAATTTGATGTAAATTTGATAATATTATCTATAATGTAATGCGATTTAGTTTCATAATAAGTTTGTCTGCATTCTATTTTTGTTGACGCATGAACACAACAGATTTACTAAAATGGTTTAAATAGAAAAATGATTATATTTTATGTAACTTAATTCAATAAATGCTCTAATAAATAACGAATTTTTGATTTTACATAAAGCTTTTGCTGTCGAAATCACGAATAACAAAATGCTCTTGAAACACTAATATTTTAAATAAAAAGAGTTAATTTCCAATCAACTAAATCAATCACTTAAACTGACTGATTTATGAAAATTTGAATATCACTATTCAATAAAAAAAAAAGGATAATTTTAGATTTTCCATCGATCGTTTCAAAAAAAAATACGCCAATCAGCGCGCAGGTTTCTAAGAATAATTGGCCTAAGATTATGAAAATATTGAGTTTTTCTAGATTTTTAACATTCGAAACTTCATAAATAAGTCTTAGTTGATCGTGGAAAATAGAAACATTCATTCATTTATTTAAAATTTGGTGTGTCCAGAATATTTCTCAGAATATGATACCTTACTGCATTAAATTTAGATTTCATAATTTTTGAAATATATTTATAGGCTGGAACAGAATATTATTATTGATTTCATTTCAATCCTTTTGAAAGCAAAACTAAAAACTGAATTTTATGCTAAATCTGAGAAATTTTTGTTGAATTATTCTTTGAGATATTACATAAATTATCAAAAATATTTTGTAGTTCACATAAGACTTAAATACCGAGATATTCTGTTTGCAATACTCATATTCAATAATAATAGTAATAAATAAATAGCAATAAAGATGATAAATAAAATAAAACGCTTGGTTTTATTAAAAAATATCTTTATATTAATTGCAATTTCATCATTTTCACTTTAAATTAAAGTCGACGTTTTACCGGAAATGACAACAAATTAGCAAAATATATAGAGTAAATTTTACGAAACGATCTAAACAACAGTATAAGTTTGGTATGACTATCAAAATTTGAAGATTAAAATTGTTTTGTTTGAGAATCTATTAAGAGACCAGTTACTTAAAATATTTAATTGAAAATTGTAGCGAGCGGTAATATTGGCGAACCGGCTGGTAATAAATAAATAAATAACTTAAAATACTTAATAATAATACTTAATAATACTTACTTAATACTTAATAATAAATACTTAAAATATTTAATTGAAAATTGCAGTCAGTGGTAATACTAGCGAACCGGCTGGTCGCCAAAGGCGGCTAGTAAATAATAAATGTCGGATTATCTATGGTAATAAAAAAAAATGGCAAGATCATTTTCGTTGATTTACAAAAGGTTATTGCTGGCGTGGAATTTTATGGTGCAAGAATGAATGTTGGCTAAATTCCGCCAAGCGTATATTGGAAAATGAAATCATGTTAAAAGTGACAACAGTATGAATTTTCGGTAAAGCTTCCGAATAAAATTCGGTAAATAAAATTTGAAAGATTTTAACAGATAATTTAAAATAAAATAGTGGAAACAGCAGACAAAATTACGGCAATTAAAAAAACCTGTATAAAATTGTAAACATCTATGGCTTGTAAAAATGAAGAAATATGTTAATTGGGACTTTCTTTAAACAGACCGAGCTACAAATGCAATACTCATTGAAATTTGCTAAGATATTCCTTTAATTAAAAATCTAATTAATTGATTTACAATTTATAAAAAACATGTGTAATTTTGTGAAATATATTTTTATAAATAAAGCATGAGTTTATATACATCCTCATTAATTGATGTAAAGTTTGGCTCAGAAATGCTTATGTAAGGAAAAATTAGCATGCGTTCTAAAAATTTGTCTAGAATCAAAGAAACGAAAAAGATTGCAATTTACTTATATGATGGGAACGAATTGTCTTCTAGATCAACTTTATCCTTCTAACTTCATTAATTCAAAAGGCATTTACCTATAATTCCATAAAACTCCAACCTAAAAAGCTGTAGTTTAATTTTTTGAACGTTAAGTCAACTTTACTTAAGAAAAAAATAATGCTTGCGATGCACATAGTCCGGATGAGAAATTAAAAATAACTACAAAAGTAAAACGAGATCATTAAGATATTATTTGTACAAATAAAGAGCCCGACAAATACACTTCAACATTTCCCCGCCTTATAAAATATTTAGATCAACATAACTTACGCCAAAATATTATTAATTTTACCTAAAGTATCAATAAAAGGCTGTTTTGTATTCCTTGCAGCATCCAACTTCGAGATTTATCATAAACAACTTTCTTTGAGACTCACCGTAGCTTATTTGAGTCATATTTTCTATCTGTTTGATACAATACAGAAGTTAATGAGTTTACTGAGAACAATCTTCTTTGAGATCCATTATAAGCTATCGTATTTGAAATCATCAAAGAAATACTCTAAATAAATCTTTTTTCCAGTTTCCGAAACTCCAACATATAACTCGCTGCCATTACAAAAAGGGAAGACCTACCGTGGAGAAGAGTTTCAATAACTTAGGAAAGAAACTCAATTGGAACCAAAGCACAATCGCACCGAACGCTCTTGAAAGGCTTCTTGCGTATTGAGTACTCAACAACTCTCCCCAAACACGAACCCTGGTGGGAGAAAACAACTAACACCCTACCGTAGAAGATTAAGAAGCCGTTCATAAATATTCTGACTGCATTTTATCAGATATGAAATAATGAATAATTTCTACTTCGGCGTTATTCCTATTTTTTTCAAATTTGCGATTTGATGATCTGTTTGGTCATATAATACCCTCATTTTCTATGAAAACCGAGCAATGCAATAAAAATAAGTCGATTAACTATATAATTCTGCTGAGTTGATAACTTTTAGGACAAATAATAATTTTATTATTCACAAGTTTCTTAATGTGTAATATGCCTTATTGAATGAAATCAAGAATTAACTGTTTTATCCCTATAAAGACAATTTAGACATTTTCAGGTGATTAAATGCTTCTTATTATTTAATGGCGAAGAAAATGTATCGTCATTAAAAGATTATAATGTACTACATTACTATAACACTTCACCTTAAAAAAAATGCATAACTTATTTTGCCCGTCTTATTGCATGACAGATTTGGTTTTGATAAGTAACCATAGTTAATTTGATAAGTAATCACTGATATTTTGATAAATAACCATTGATATTTGATAAGTAACCACTGATATTTGATAAGTAATCATTAACATTTGATAATAACCATTGATATTTGATAAGAAACCATTAATATTCTGATAAGAAACCACTGATAAGTAATCATTGATATTCTGATAAGTAAAAATTGATATTTGATAAATTACCATTGATATGTAATCATTGATATTTTGAAAAATAACCATCTTTAATTTTCTTATACCAAATATAGGAATCGATATTGTGATCGTTGAAAAATTCTGTTCCTAGATTTTGATGAATTTTTTCACTTATGTTTATAACAATGGAATACAAAAACTGATTTCTTCTTCTGTGTTTCTTTTTAATTCTGAAATTTTGTATAGATGCGTTTTGTCAATTACTGTATCACTTTTTAATATTTAACAATTTAATAGTCAATAAAATATTAATAATTAAATTTTGTAAGATGTCATAGAGTATTCGTTTAAAAATTAATTATACAATAACAAAATTAGAATATTTTATTATAAAATATATTAAAGTATAGAAACTAAATAATTATTATTCGCAAATTGAAAATGAAAAATAATAATTGTATGGAAAACTGAAAAAAAGAAAATAAATTTTTATTAAAATTTTGGAAACGAAAATTAAAATCATGGAAGCATGAGACATTGAATAATATTCGATAAGAAAATAAACACACATTTTTTACTAAACAAATTAAAATTCCGAAAAAAATTATTAAAAGTAAAAATATATTATAAATGTAATTAAAATTGCAATATAATTGGGGCAATTAAACATTTTTGGACAAAAACTAATGTTTATGACTTAATTTTAGAACATTCACTTGTCTTTTTAAGAGCAAATTTATTTTATGCCATTTTAAAAATGGAATCAACGATATTCCGAAAACGACAAAACATGAAAAACACTTTTGAAGAAAAGAATTTTTAAAATTTGAAAATATCATTCAAGTAATTCTTGCACATTCCGAATCTTTGATTTAACAGAATGCAAACTGACATGAAATATTCATAACAAAAATATACTAAAACATATCCTTGGCATTTAATATTCATTTTATATAATAATTTCATTTTCATAAAAACTGCATTATTTCGATTTCAATTTTATAGCGCAACTACTCATTAAATATTTACGATGGGCATTAATACAACTTTAACTATGAGCAGACATGTTCAATTTCGTGACATTCATCAAACATAGAACAAAATAACTTTAAAAAAATTCCCAAGTAAGCTCCTTTAGCGCGAATAATGGGCAGTGCATAAAACTGCTAAGTATGGTCTATAATGCATTATTCACGATAATGATGGGAAACAAAGAGCGCACTTCACTTACAAGGTTCCACTATTAATCATTCATCATTTTGGCCTGACTTTTAATTATTCAATCTGCATCATTAAAAATATCAAAGAGCGTCTTTTTTTTAATATCAGATATCCAAGTTGAACGAATATAGTTACTTGTAATAAAGACGGAATCGATATGATAAAAATCTGAGTTTCAGATCGGTTTTCATCGATAATCTCATGAATTGTTTATGGATTCTAATGGATCTGCTGAAAAACTAATGAGAAATGCTAAGTATAATGTTTTTAAAAATGAGAAGTAGAGTTTTCATTCATATTTAAATTTCATATTCTGCGATCATTTTGGATATTGGAATGCATTTTAAAAGTTTGAGAATCATCGATTTTCTTATTAACCGTAGAATATAAGTTCAATTTTGTGTTTTAGAAGGTATGAGATCTTTTAAATTATTCTAAAGAATAGTTTAGTAATAGTGAAGCACTTCAAATTCATGAATTTTGGGGATTTAATAAGATGGGCAATAAGATGGCACTTTCCCGATATTTTAAAAGGTTATTACATCAGTAAAATACATTAGATGTTGAAAATGGGAGAATAGATATTATTTCTATTTTTTTAAAGATAAAATTTAGAAATTATTTGAAAACTCTCTTGAATCATACGAATGAGAAATTTTAAGAACTTTATTTTATTCATGAATAGAGGTTATATTCTTTTACAAGTCAGAATATTTAAATATCTTTAGTATATCTATGTGAAGTGTAAACGATTTATTATTACAGAAATATATGTTTGTCAAAGAAGCGCAAGGCATATAAACGAAAGTTTTTAAAATTCATTTTGCTTCAATTCTAAAAACTGGTTACATGATAAATGAAAATAACAATGTTTATATCTTTTCTTTTATATGTTTATTTCAGGCCGTTTGTGTTAGTGTTAGATAAGTAGCTAGCGTTTTTGTATGGAAAAAATATTATCAACTATAACTCGCATTCCTCTGCGAAGCATCCAATGTCCAGTTAGATATCATGGATGCAAATGTATTTAAACAACGAGGCACATTTAACGGAAGCCGAACATAGCAGACGCTAGCCAAGTTTAAGACATTTAGAAGATACATGGATAACACGGATGATAGAATAGTAGTGGATAACACTAATTACGGATGTATACTATAGCCCAAATGAGTTGGTCTGTTACATCCAGTCGAATATTGCGGCAACAAATGTTCCTACTAATGTAATTCATTTGGAAGATGTCGTATATAGTTGGTGCAGGCCAGTATGAAATATTTAGGTGATATTGTTTTAGTGAATTACTCGATTGGACATGATATAAGAAATGTCAACAATAACTGGCTTACATTCATCTAATCGAATATCATCGTAGTGATTGCATCCAAACAATCAGAATGACTTAGAGGACAAACTAGCTTTAACTAGTATAAAGCACTTGACGTATGCTAAATATTACTGGCAGATAACAGTGTGGACGTCAGATATAACTGGCAAAAGTCATAAAAGAGACAACTGCTACTTGGTCTTTCGATTTGATTCTTTTGAAATAATAAGCAACCGAGACTTACAAATAATATTTCACTTTTTTTAACCTATATGCAACTAATCTTCAAATTAATAACACTATTTTTTACTTTATCGTATATTTAAAATAGAAGAAGTATTGTAATCGTTAAAATTGAGATTTTGACGAATCTCCAAGTCTCAAACCTCCCTAAGACTGAAAAATAAGTTTTAGTATTATGTCTATATGTCTGTCTGTCTATGAATACGATATCATGCTGTGAGGTAGACGAATTACGATAGAATTACGACCAAATTTGCAGATTTCTGTTAAATTTTGAACACAGGAAATCTATTCTATATGTTCGACTACAAGACAATTCGATAATCACATGCCCAAAGAGATGAAATGATAATTACAAACATAAATACATTGTGTATACAGGTTTAGTATCGAAAATATAGAATAACTTATGAAACCTTAAATCAAATTCGACAACGGTTGACTATCTGTCATTCCGTATTTTCTTATGCACATAAACGCAATTACTTAAATCAATGACACACTGCTTGCTTCCTTGTGATTATAACTGTAGTTTTGTGTCACATTTTGGTGTCAACAAAACGATATTCACAAGTTCATTGAAACCATTCAAAAGCTAATGAAAGACGGTTTTGTAATTAGCGGTTTTATCGAAGATCTACAAGGAAGAGGAAAAAGTTTTTTTATTGGAGAGTATGTGAGAAAGTTTCAAGGAAATAAATCCTGCTGAT
>JAPMOR010004161.1:140287-168280 GCA_026543865.1 Argiope aurantia | reverse complement strand
CCGATATGAAGCAACAGAGATTTTATTTCAAAATCTTGCTTTTCTCTTGTCAGAAAAGTTCATTTTGAATATTTAAATCTCTGATTTAAAAAATTCATATTAAATATCTTCAGTATTGGATTTTGGAATAAATTATTAAGGTAAACTGAGAATTATATCACTGCAAATTGCAAACATTACAATGCATTGTTTTTAACTGCATGAGATTTAAAAATTCATTCTGATGTTATAGAAATATGAAACAGTTTATTTATTGACGAATTTACGCTTTAAATTATCTTATTTAGAGTGAATCAATCTTGATTCATCCTAAATCCTTATTTAGAGTAAATGTTTGATTCGTCATCCGTTAGCCGCTATGGAGAAATAGAGATTTTATTTCTAAGTTTTTCTGTTCTCTTGTAAGAAAAGTTCATTTTGAATGTTTAAATCTCAGATTAAGTACTTTCAGATTTGGATTTTGAAATCACTACTAAGGTAAACTGAAAATTATATCATTGTTACCGTAAGTTGAGAAGAATTACAATGCATTATTATAAAATCATGAAATGTACAACTTTAACCTGATGTTATAGAAATATGAAACATTTAATTCATTAACGAATTTAAGTTTTAAATTTAAGTTCATTTAAGTTCATTTTGAATGCTTGGATTAAAAAACTTCTTTCGTAACTTATTATTTCGTAGAAAATATTGAAATGTATGAGTGTTTTTATAGTTGTTTCATGAGTGCTATTAAATCATTAATATAATGGTCTTCAACATAATACCGCCAAAAATAACATTTTTAATGTTAAAATGTAATACATTTTGCCGCTAAATATTGATTTTGCAATTTTATGTTAAATTTAACGTGAATATCTGCCATGCTAACTTTAGTTTTGTTTAGTACATTTTTTGAAGTTACTTGAAGATTGTTTTGGGACATGGTACAAACTTTTGAACCTTTCTAATGATTACAAGAAGATTGCTTTTATTAACTCCGCCATTAAAACTTTCAAACCAGAGGCCGTTTGACTTCAATGGCAAATTTAGTTTAATTGACGCATTGTTTTGAAATAACATGACGACTATTTTGAAACGACTAGCATGATTTTAGAATGTGATTAAATCATGAAAACAGTATCTAATGTGAAATGCCCTTTCCCAGACTTCCGCGCTACACAAACGGTAATGCATTTCATTCTTGTTTCAGATTTAGCGAGTGCTACGCTCAATTGTTTTCTGGAAAAATGGAAATCCTTGATTCAAAACTCGAGAGCATAATATGGAATTTTTTTGAAATTAACATTTCAACGCAGTCCCATGGGACGTGCCGGTTCATGAAAGTGTGATCTTCTAGTATTAAAGGGCAAGCTGTGCCATGAATTTTGAAGAACTGTACCATTAATTGCGTAAAACTGTATTAAAATTGTAATTTAATCCTTACTTGATAATTTTAAATATCAAATTTTGTGAAACTGAGCGTGCAGAACGCTTAATTCTGATACCACTTTCTAAAACGTTGGTTCTTTTATATCTTGTACAACAACAACAACAAAAAAATACTGAACTAAAATTTAAAGGTAATTTTAAATAAAAATGGGAAACATTTTGAAAACAATTTAAATAATATTTATTAAGAGAATTGGATATTTTTAAAAAACAATAATAATAACTCATTTTTTAGAATTATAAAATAACGGATTATAATATTTACAAATGGCAATTATTAAGAATGTTACAAAATTATTATTCAAAATTAGCAAAAGCAATTCCTGATATTAATATGAATAAGGTCGATTGTAAGTCCTTTATGAATAAGGCACACAATTAAATATGGCGAAAAAATTATCAAGGGCTTGGAGAATTCAGAATTTGGAGGAGTGGGGGTATGTCCCTGGGGTATTGAATACTTAATATCCTATCCTTGCATCTGAAATAACTTTTAACAGAAAAAAGAATTTTTGCAATCTATAAAAATTTACTGAAAACATTATAGATCATTAAAAGGAAATAAATAGTAATATAAAATATAAAAGTAGACCTAAGCAATGTTTAATAACAAAATAAATAAAAACAAAACAAAAATTATTGACGCCTCTTCTTCCAATATCAAGCTACATCGGCAGGGATCTTTTGTATTTACCTTAACTCCAGACACAAAACAAAGTTGTTTAGCTTCCATTCGAATTTCTTAAGACTCAAAACCTCATTTCTTTTCGGCACAAAGAAGGTGTTTATCTTTCTGTCTACAAACATCTCCCCACCGAAAGAAATTCTTTTTAGGCGCCGCGCTGAAGTCCAAAGAATTCTCGGTGCAGCTACCCTATCACTCTTGATCAACAATCCCCGCTTCGCTCGCGCCATGCTATCGGAGCAAACGCCTTTTCAATTTTGCGAAAATACACTTGTTTTTCTGCAGCTGTGTTTGTTAATAAAGAGGAGATTCCTAGAGAGAGAGAGAGAAAACTCGGGCCTTTTCTTAAGATGAAACGGTTCGCAGTTAATTATTTTCTTTGCAGATGTTTTGTGGACGAAGCTTAAGATGAAAGGAATTTAGACTACGTCGTTAACTTCTTTTTGTTGCTCAATGGGGAATTTAAATTTTCATTTACAAAAAAAGGTTTTGGAGTATGTTTTTAAAATGAAATAAAGTGTTCTTATCATTGAAATACTTTAGAATTTTTATTCGGAATATATCTTTTTGTAACTACAGAGCTGTGGAAATCGTAGATATCTGGCTGGATATTGTACAAAATAGTAAAGAGTTTACTATTATTAGCTAACCAGCCATGTTCTCACAAATGAAAACAGAAATCATAACAAAAGGACCCAGACATTAGTTACAGATTTCTGATTCTACAATCTTTGTTTATATATGTCATATAGACGTTTATAGAATTGCCGCGTTGATAAACCGTGTGTTAACTAAAGTCAAAGATAACACTCGTTAATCTCAACTCTAGATTTTATTCAAGGAACTAAACCTTACATTTTTAACCATAAGATGAAATGTCTCGAATCTTCCAGATTTAGAAAGATACAAAAATGATGAAAACATTCTGCAATAAACGAGAAATAGCAGAAATTAAATCAACATTCAAACAATTTTTTAGGCAACTTGCCTGCAGTCAAATACCAACATGCGAACTGTCGCTTTCAGTTCATAGCATTCTACCACTGACCATTCAGCCAGCTCCAAGTTAGAACAAGATTCATTACAATATTATTTATCACTTTTTACCATCTCTTAATTTTTAACTTCAATTAATAATCTCTATATAGCTTAACCACAACTATTGGCCTTAAAAAGGTAAAGAGGTGTTGTCTGCAGATATCAAAATTTCTCTAAGTTTCACCCATTGTCACCATTTCTTTTCAGGTATTTTTGTTCCCTTTATTTAACCATTACTTTGTCAAAAAATTAAATATAGCTATGTAGGATGTTACACCGATGGAATTCTCTGTGAAAATCCCTGGATGGTTTGACGTATTTTTCTTTCTTTATTCCTCTTCTTTTCTTTTCATTTTGTGTTCATCCAACTGGTTAGATAATTCATGTATTATAGATACCGGGGGGGATCATAATGGCATTAATCACACCTTTTATGACATTACAGCGAAATTAAATTATATAATTGATTTTGAGATTATTTATAAACTAATCTTGTCTACAATATGTCTGATCTGAATGCTACAGGCTAACTAATATAAATTGTATTAGAAAATATTATGAATATTGGCAAAGTGTTTAAGACATAAAAGAAGAATTATTTGCAATGCACTCAAGATGTAACATTCGAAGTCATGCTTTCTTGCAACGGGGTCTTCTTTATGTCACGAACATATAAAGAAAAAAATAACTATTAAATGCGATTTGAAACCAATGGTAATACAGTAAAAGAACCAGCAGGAATGTTGACCCCAAAACCTTTTCGCATACTCTCTAATAAAGGAGCTATCCCAGAGAGGCTCCTTGCATGTCAATAGTTACGAATTTTAACCTTTGGCATGAATCAAATGTTTTTAATGAATCAATCGAATTATCGTAGCGAGTTATCTGCTGATTAATCCCTGCCATGTGGTTAATAGTGTCCGAAAAGCGGATTTGTGTTTTAGACGCGTTTTTTACGACAGATTCAAACAAAACTTTGACAAGGAACTACAATTGTAATCACAAAATCCCATAACATATTGGATATATTTAAGTCATAGCGTCTTGGAGTAATCATGTTTACCTGTTTCTAAAAGTATAGAAGGACAGACGGCAATCCCTCGTTAGAATTCAGTCAAAATTTGAAAGAATATAGATGTTAATTACTGTATCGGGTTTTATCTATTTGCTCTCTTCGGTTTGTGATTGTCATGTTAATTTACATTCGAACAGCCGGGCAGACAGATTTCCTCTGAACGAATTTAGCACAAAATTTTATAGAAATGCCTAATTTGGTGAAAAGTTCGTATATTAAATTCCAAGATCAAAGCAGTTTTGAGTTATCTATGTGCAGTCACACAAACGGACGGACAATTTCCAGAATTTCTGTTTTCCAACTCAACAAGTCGTGGGGATTCGTTGAAATATGGAGATCGAATTTTTAGACAGCTATCATATTTTCTTTATATCACGTATTTGAAGAAGTAAAAACAGCAATTCCAAATGCAAATGATAATAATAATAATAATACTGAAAGAAAACATTTGCAATAACTTCCAACTAAGCGAGAATATTACGAATCAGTAAGCCTCAATTCATTAGCCATTACTAAATACCCGGATATAATAAATATTAATGTAATATTTCCAATCCCATAATTGATTTTTATTCTCTTGGCTTTCTCTAGTCTTTCATCATACAATTATTGTTCTCACTAACTTTATTTGCTTGGGGTGGATTGAGTCAATATATAATGTTCACTAACCCTCAAATTAAAACTAATCGTTAAAATCAAGTTGAAAAACCAATAATAGATTAACAGAAATAAAATGGAATTGTCAAATACAAAATTTTTTAAAAAATGCTTGGAAAAAGTAATTAAAATAACTTCCTGCTGTTCTAAGAAGTGAGAATATAATTAAGAGGCATAATAAGAATAGCAGACCTCAGCTCATTGATCATTACTACAAACCAAGGTAAATAAAATTCAAATAAAGCTTGAAGTTTACATTGCCTTAATTAATTTTTGTTCATGCTTAATTTTATTCGTACACATATAAGGTCACCAAAGCAGTATTTGAGGTTTCTGATCTGAAGAAAAATTTTAAAGTTAAGACCAGTATTACAGACAGCTCTGGACAATTGTATATACTGATCATAGAAATACTTAATGATGAAAAGAGGCATAGAAATATATTCTAAGCGTATATAAAATGTCAATAGGCAATGAAGAGTTTTAGAACATTTTTTTTTAAATTTCGTAAATGCAGTTACAGTGCTTCATCAGACTTTTATTATTGTATTTAATATATTGAGCAAAACAGGTTATAATATACTTTTATAACAAGAATTATGTTTTATTTTACTTATATGATATGTCGGAAACAATTTTATAACTTTACACACTGATTTCGACATATACATGCTGTTACTAAATCGAATAAAAGAATTGATGAAGAAAAAGGGTACCGTGATTATATGGCTAGAGACGAGCTACGTTATATAAAGAGTAAATTCATACTTGATATTATTCTTTAGGGAAAAATATTGATATTATTAACGCAACCTTGAAGTTATTGGGAATTAAATCAACTCCAAATTAGTTTCAGATAAAATATATTTTAAAAAGCGGAAAAATTAAGGAAATACTGTTTTACAATTGAAGCAGCATAATCATCTAGAATGATAGTCTACCTTAAATAAGTTTTTCTTTTTCGTTTGCCCCGTAATGTTCAATAAAAAAATTAAATATTTTATCGTGCAAATGTGTAATTAAACATAAAAAAAAATAGAATTTGAATACAGAGCAAAAGAAGAATTAATATCATATTATTTCAGAAAATTTTCCACAATAATCACCGAAAAGCTGTTTTATTTTCGAGGTAATCAAAATTTTAGACATAATTAAAATGAAGAATCATTTCGAAATACATATTCTCATTTTTCAATGCAAATTGGCTCCAAATTTGACATCTAAATCCTGTAGAACGCCGACGTATAAAAGTGCATACAGTATTCTCTTTCATTGTTAGTAGACACTTTAAATAAATTATAAATTTCTAAAATTATAATTTTTAGAATATCCTAAAAATTAAATTCTTCATTTAAGCATTGTGTTATTACAAAGTGATTGAAATATAGTATATAATAATTTTTAAGTACATTTAGAAATGCGTCCATTGTATATTCTTAATTATATTGCTATAATTTGTTTGGATACTAAAATGAAAGACTCGTGTTCTCCCATATTTACTGTCAGCATTATCATAAAATCACTAAGGCCCTTATACAACACTCTAACAATTATAAATATTTATATCCATAATTTTACCATCATTAATATATGATAATCATCTAGAATGATAGTCTACCTTCAACAAGTCCCTCTTTTTCGTCTGCACTGTAACGTTCAATAAGAAAATTAAATATTTGATCGAGTAAACGTGTTATCGTAACATCGGCACATAATATTTCGGGTAGTAATAAACCCGAAATCAATTTTCCATTATTTGTTAGTCAGATCGGTTGCATATCTGATTAAAAATTAACATTCTTTCTTAATCTTCAGATCAATAACTTCCTTATCAGATGCACACATTAGTGTGGGCACCCTCGTAATGGGGCAAATTACGATATCTTTATACTTTGGTACATTATTAATTTTATCCTTTATTAAAGAAGATAACCTCATCATCCGGAAAAGGATGCAATAACAGCAGTGTTATTGATAATCCTTGAATTTAATTCAGAAAGTAGTATCCGCAAATTTATTCTAAGATAAAAAAAAGAGCTAATTATACAACATTGTTTTGAATTTGCTTTTTCACTATTATGGATATTAGTTTGATTTTGTTTTAATTTAAATCGTTATTGAACTAAACAGGAGTCGATCTGAATGACGGATTATATTTAATGATCTCTTTTCAAGTGATTTTATATTTTCGAACTTCAAATGGATATCATCATGCGACTGTTTTTAATAATGAAACATTTCTGTCATTTTCTCAATTGTGATATTTTGCTTCTATTCTTTACCTGTCTGTGTGGTTTTCCTAATCCTTTCTCGCGTATTTTCTAATAAAAATGTTATTCTCTTCTCCCCCCCCCTCCCAAAAAGAAATTACAGACTTTGGGCAAGGCTGTGAACGTCGAGAGTGCGGAGATCTTTATTTTCCCTGCACATGAGTATTGCATGCTTCAGAAAATATTGAAGAAATCGATTCCTTTTAATATTAACTTTACGCCCGAGAAATAATTATGAAAGATCGAACTTTGGTTTGAACCTAGGTCTTTTGCTGAATTTGGGTTACCATGTTTGGAATTTCTTGGAGATTAATCGCTAAGATGCAGCTAGTAAGAAAATACAAATAAATAAATAATACGTATATATTTTGAAAGCATTTTTTCCAACTGATGAAAACCTAACTTGTACAGATATTGCAGTCATATGATAATATATTAAATTTCTTGTATTTTAGTAATTGTTTTTGAGTTATTGCATTTACATTCATGAGAATTTATAGACAAATAGACGATCAACTGTCTTATATATTTAGTTTAAAATTTGTTAAGGGTCTGTCTACCTTAAAGATGCTTAATCTGTGCACCCTTTTTTTTTTTTTATCTAGCTGCTTGCGTTTTTTACTTGAGGTGTTCACTTATACTCGGACAACCAGATAGAGACCTCTTCTGAGTTAAAATTTAATAGAAATCTTCAAATTTGATGTAAAAACCATATAATAAATTTCACCTATCAACTATCGTATTCAAAGATGGGTATAATCCTTTAGAATTGGTATCAATACTCTTTTCAATCTATAATAATTGTGTTTTCAGGTATATTTTTTTTATTATACTTTAGCATATTTTTTTAAAAGCCATATTTCTAAAAAATGCGCTCAAAGGATATGATTAGAATACAAATAAAATAAGTATTTCAAACTAAATTTAAGAGCAAGATAGGATTTATAACATTGAATAAAATTTTATTTTAATATTTTATATTAATTTCTTTTTGAAAGATTATAATATTATGAGAAAAAATATGTTTAACTTTTCAATTTTAATTTGTTTTTAATGCAATCCAATTTTAAATGTGTTTTCCTTTATTAAAGTTTTGGAATTCAGTATTTACAACTTTTAAATTTTGTTTGTTTTTATATATTTGATATTCATTTCATGCCATGTATTCTGTAACAGGAGTTCTTTTCTGTAGCTTGCCTTTTCTTTTAAAATAAAATAAACAAATAAAAGCCTATACATTGCAATTCCTCCAGCTTTTCAACTCTTCTTTTCCCGCTCAGTACAAACCATTCTTTTCCATCATTCTTAGAATCGGCCATACTTTTGCAGTGGTCAAGTGAGAAACATTCCGAAACACAATCTTTCGTTTCACCTCCCCATAAAAAACGATTCTTTTATTCACTTCCATCCCGCAGCTCAGGTGTTTGGAAGGAATCACCAAAGATGAAATAGCCAAAAACTAAAGTGTGACCTTGTATTCTCCCCTCTCTTTTTTCGGGAAGAATTTGAAATTCTATTTCCATAGAAGCTCACAAGAGCTGATTTTATTTGAAGATACATCAGAGCATATTCAACCGCAAGCTTGTATGTTTGGGACGGAAGAAAAAAAAGAACATAGTTTTAGAGTGTGTATATATATTTCGTGTTCCATCCAGGCACCAACTTTTAGTACATCGTATTCTGAAAGATAGTAACGGAAGATCCCACCCTTTCCAACAGCGAATTGCATTATGGGTTCTTCTCAGAGATCGGATTGTTTTCTCTTGGGTCTACTATGAAATAGAGAAAAAAATCCTATGGAGATATAAGTAACTACAGGATTTTATCAGATTTTCGACTTTTGAAAAATGTATGGATCAGAACGATATATAACTGGCGGGAACAAGCGATGTTCAGTATTTTAAACTTGCCATATGCTTATAAACGATGAAAATATATGCGAGGGTAAATATCTCTATCAATAATAAAGGTGAATGCGTTTGGGTATCGTATCTATTGGTATTTTCCAGCTCAGATCTTTTGATGCAGAATAATCATATTAGGAAAAATATGCTTTAAAAAGTGGGAATAAGCACATGGAAGATATCTTTTAAAATTTTATTTACAGCTTTAATTAATTAACTATGAAGAGCAATAATTTATCACTTTTACGTGTTTACTTTCAAAAATATTATTGCACAAAATCAATTTTAATAAATGTAATACAGTTATTTAATAATGGAAATAATCTTCTTTTTTAATGACTGTAAATTGATTGCTTTGTAATATTTTCCTGGACTTTGGCAGTTTTTTAAAAAAAATATTTCGTTGGCATGATTTCCAATAGTACATATATTGACGTCATGAAATTCAAATAGTTTTAAACAATTCTTCAAAAATATTTTCGTGTGATTTTATATGATTTGTAAAAGTTAAGAGAAAAAGTTCTGTTTATTATCTGCAGGGTTTACATGAGGAATAGGAAAAATATTGTTCAGGCTTCCGTAATGGTTATGTGCTAATAGACGACATACTTCCTAGGCAGTTACTTTTTTTAACACATTGACTGCCGAGCTGAATTTTTTAAATGTAAATTTATATGGACCCATCGGTCACTGGTGAGCCCCATGTCAGTCAATGTGTTAATGATATTATGATTTCATGGACCTCCGTGGACCTCCAATAAAGACGTTTCATGCATACAATGAATAATAACCATAAATTATTAAAATTTCATTGCTGTTCATAATTGTAAAAAAATCAGCCATGAACATTATACAGAAGAGATTTAATTGAAATTTAAAACAATCACACAATTTCCGGTGAACCAGTTGGTCGCTGGAAGCGATTAGTGTAATATAAAGAAATATGTCGAATTTAGAATTTGAGATACAATTCTAAATTTGAGCACTATATTACGCTGAAATTCATATTTTATATTTTGAAAGCTATATTTCATAGTAATAAAAAGTGAATGTTTGATCACCGGTTTATATTACAAAATACAAATTATTTTTTTCATGAAATTATAAGATTTTAAATCACTCAAAATTTAAGTAAATATGACATTTCGTAATGTTATGTCGGGAGATAATCAAGATTTCGAAGTAATAAAACAAATATGATACTCAATAGAAAGCAATTTAGAATGCTTACTGAGAATTTTAATTCATGTGAGTCATTGCATTATGCATAAAATAAACTAGTTTTGATCATGTTTTAAAAATCATCTTTAAGTTAAAAGAAAATATTCCCATAGCAATGTAATGTCAATTCTTCTTCTGTTTTCATATTCAGTTTTAGGATTTAGTGTACAACATACTAAGCCATCTACCAGATTATATTATACGAATCAAAATAATATATATACGAATCAAAATAATATATATACAAATGAATATAATATATATGAAATAAAAAAAACAAATGTATATAATATATATGCCATATATATATATATATATATATATATATATATATAGAAATGAATAATGGCGAATCAAATTATTTATATGGCTGTATCAAGAACTAGAAAACGCCAAAAGTTACCTACACACTTTCATCTTTATTATTAATAATGATATTTATCTTATCATATATTTTCACCGCTTAGTAGACTATACATTAAATGCTAAAACTAAATATGAAGACAGAGGAAGACTCGATATAATATCACTATGGGAATATCTTCTTTTAACTTAAGGATGATTTTTGAAGCATGATCAAAACCAATGTTTTACTTTGTAGATATAATATATATAAAAATAAATAGATAATATGAACTATGAATGTAATATATGCATATAAATGAATACAGTTTTTTCAGATTATAATATATACACAGATTAAGGAAGTTACTAATATTTTAAAGAATTTGAAAGAAAAGATGTAAAAGATTTTATTTGGTGAATTAAATCGGTTTTTTAAATCAAAAAGAGCAACAAAAAAAAAATAGAAATCGTGCGGTTGCTTTTTGTTTTTTTTTACTTTCTAAAAATGATTTTTAAATAAATTAAAAAGTATTTTCTTCTGCATAACATTTCAAATTTAAAAAAATAGATTTTTTTCAAAGTTTTATAAAAAAAAAATCTAGAAAATTGGCATGTAAAGGATGACTTATCTGATTGAAATTTACAAAATGATTTTTATTTCATAATAGCTCTTTGTTTTCCGTGTTGCCATGAAATCCCTTGTTTACTATTATCTTTGTACTTTGAAGTACAAGACTTTTTTTATTGATGACCAAACAGAATGAAACTGGTGAGAAAATTGAAAATACTTCAGTCAATATACATATTCAAATGGCATTTGTAGTAAAGCGCCTTATTGCTTTACGTAAATGCACCTAAAATATATTAAAAATTTATAGTAGCTGGAATGTATTGCCATTCATATGAAAATAAAATATTCTGTAAACGTAAATTTAAAAGCCCATTCAAATAAAATTGTGAAACGACCATTTTGTGATATTATCCCGATGTTCAATTTATTCTATTCACGTTAAATTATACGATTATCTATGAATATTGAGATTGTCTTTTAACAAAGATTTCCATGATTTTTATCATTCTATTTAAAAGGGTAATTTGCAGAGAAAGGGAGTTTCGAATAACATTTATGATGACTCATTTGAATCAAATTAATTTTTGGGTCCATTTAAGCTTTTTATTTATTTGATGGGTAAGTTTAGTGATATTAAATAATTCTTTTTAAACATAGAGTGCTCGAGGAAGAAAAGGGAATCAAAACAACAGTACTCTTCCCCCTTTCATAAAAATTCATAAATGCAAATCTGGATAATACAACAGTAAACAATTTACACTGAGATTAATTCTGAAAGGATTCTAAATCGGGTTTTAATAATTTTTATCGTCCTACTAAAATTGCAATAAATTTTTACATGCATTTGTCCTTTCTTTATGAGGTTGGGATGCTATCGGAGAAATGAGGGCGAAGGCTTCTACTCAGTACATGAAATAAGGTTGTTGCCATCTGGCCACTTTGGCGAAAATTATTATTGTTATTATTTTAAAGATCATATTTTTTCTCTTTTCAAAATCGCTTATCATTTTTTGCTTTCTCGTTCGTATACGTAGTTTAGCAAAAGTATATTAATCATCAAAAAATTCGAATCTGAGATTTTGGCGAATTTGATTTTTAGACCACCCTGAGTAAGTAAAAAGCCTTTTTAGAAAATGTCTGTCTGACTGTCGGTTACAAAGATTACTCAAAAACGCTTTTATCTAGAACCGTTGAAATTTAGCATATGATATTTACACCAATTATGCCATTTTTATCAAATTATGAGTAAAATCTGTTCAGAAGTCCATCTATCTGACTGTCCGTATATAAGTGAACACTGTATTAACAGAACGAAGAGAGCTACTTAGATAATATTCAGTACATAGATTTAACATGTGTAATGCAGATATCTGTCAAATTTTGATCCAAATCCAACTACGAGTTGGCATTCCATCGGTCTGTACTTTCAGAACTTGTAAAAGCGATAATCCAAAAACTAGCCAGGCACGACACCATGGATTCAGTAAAAATACTAAATTCACGCAAAAGTTAAATTTTCATAATTATTGTAGGCTAATGCCATGAAAGGCATTCTCTGGCATGACAAGTTTATTAGACAGAACGAGAGAAAGTTTTGGGAAGACCACTCCCACTGGTTTTTATATGTATTAAAAACACGTTATTTTACTTTGTTGTCTAAAGCAACTCCAGTACATTTGTGGTGATAATTTGATAGAAAAATTAGAATGTATTGTTTATGTAGAAGACGGTCGTAGCTCACCAAAAACAAAAAATGCGCGAAAGAGCTTGGTGGAAACGGAAAATTGATCTATCTTTACAATAATGAATAGCAAAAATATACGGAATTATAATTCTTAGAGACAAACGAAACTTACGAAATATGCAAAGTACTATGATTTCAGTGTTTTTTCTTTGTTACATTATCAATATCCAATTGTTCAAGCTTCAAGAATCAAAGGTTTTCGGCAAATCATCCAAGAATAAGATGACATTTCTGCAACATATCATATACATAATAAAGCCTATTCTTAACTAGTGAGAATTGCTCCCTACAACTTTCTCTCATAGTCTCTATAAACTCGTTAAAACAAAGACCTCTTGGCATTGGCGTACAATAGTTACAAAATATTAACTTTTGGCTTAAATCGTATAAATCTGTCGTAGTCACAAAGTCCTCCATGTCGAGAATAATACCACTTCGGGCACTGGATCAGGGGTGATCGTTCTCTGATTCAGGTCTAAATTACGATCTGTGGTTGAATGAATTAAATGCGTGAATGAAGTCCGTCCCGTAAAAAGGGTTGTGACGTGTGTGTAGCTAAGTCGTTCTCTTGGTCCTAGATGGTGCTACTATAAAAACAAGAGACGCTCCCCCTCCAGCTTAAAATCGCTGTCTTCGAAACAGCAAGCCTGTCCATGGCAAGTGCCATAAGAAACAACAACAACAACTAAATGAATTGTGTCATCTTCTCCGAATTATTTGGCGATTAAGCCCTAGCATGTGTTAATAGTATTCAAAAATCAAATTTGTGTTTTAGGCATATTTTTTTTCAACCGATTGTAACACAAATTTGACTGCACTTGTAGACACAAAATCTCATACGAAATTTGATATATTTAAATCTCTGCGTTTTTGAATTATTGAGTTTACATGCTTCTAAAAGTACAGATTGATAGACAGCCAACCCGTCTTTAGAATTGGCTCAAAGTTTAATAGGTAGCTTCAATATAGATGTTAATTTTGCGTGCCGAGTTTTAACCATTTAGCTATTTTCGTTTTGTAACTATCTTGTTAATTTATATTTGGACAGATGGACTTTTACATTTACGGACTCTCTGAATACATTTTACCCATAATTTGATTGAAATCGGAAAGCTTGATGTCAAGACCAAATTTCAACCGCCTGTCTCAAAGCGTTTTTAAGTTATCTTTGTCACAGACAGAGAGACAGACGGACATTTTCTAAATATGTGGTTTTCGGACTCAGGGAGGTTTAACGAACTTTCGAATTATGAATTATAGTGTTCTAAAGATGAGAATTTTTTTCCCAATTCATCATAGCCTTAAAGAGGTTAATACTCATAAATTTGAACTCTGTATTTCCATGTTAAAATGTAAAATCAGCAATGATTTATTATGTAATAGTAAATGCAAGTAGTTGCTAATTACCCTCTACTTTTGGTGTATCTAGTAGCCCCAGACTGTGCTGTATCGTAGGAAACTGTTCAATCATCTCTAGCACATTAAGCAGTTACTGTGAGTTAACAACATTTTTACCAGTGGCACAAAAGTTTACCTTTTTAGTTCTCAATCCATATTTGTGTGAATAAAAAAATAATCTTGCTTGTTTACAGAGGCCCTTTGAAAATACTCCACGCTCATTCGTAACATAATTCTCCCATTTATTTAAAAGTCAATTTCATTATCTTTTACTGACATTAGAGGCGTCAACAACTCTCCAAATTAACGAGGAAAAACAAACAAGGAAACAAAGGATATAATCGAATCAAAGAAAAGAGTGGAAAAATTGAAAAATCCCCTTTGTTAAACAACTTAAAGGAACGACAAATGTGATTTCAAAATAAACTAATTTCTTTTGCTACAATATATTAATTTTAATTGTTTTCAATTCGCTTGTGGGTGCACTGGAATGAATAAGCACCTGGGTATGTATGTATATGTGGCAGAACAAAGATTTGCCGGAAATAATAAGATTTGCTGGAGACTCAAATATAATTTTAAATGCGCCACTGATTAATGAAGGCGCGCCAAAAGAAAGGCCCCTGAGCCAGCAGTTTTATTCCTAAGTAATTAAGCTGCGTAATTCAATTCAGCAAACGCAATTAATTAACCAATGTCTGGTCCGGGCGTCACTTCTTGTTTGTGAATTCTTCTGTAAAGAGGAATAAGAATTCACTTTATGAAAATATCAAGGTATTTTCAAGGAATAAAGAAGGGAGATAGTTTTCCAGAAAATATGCAATACATTAAGAAAAAGAGAATCTTATATTTCATCATGATAAAGATATCAGTGTTATTTAAATAAATATCATTAAGATTATAATTATTTCATCTGTGTATTTTTAAATTTCTAGAAAATTTATAGAGATATTTAAAGAAGGTTCGAATTTTTAGTGAGTAACATTGTAAAATTTTATTAGTTTCATGACTTAGTAGATTTTAGAATTTATACAGGCAATTTTAAATGAAATAATTTTTAATGATGAATATAATCATGGAATAAAACATTATCATCGCAACATTATATTATTTTAGGATTGATTCTTTTGTCTCAAAATTATTTTTAAAAAAATCACTCTTATTTATAGCAACGATTAGTGTTATTTAAATAAATATTATTAAAATAATAATTATTTGCTTAATGTGTTTTTAAATTTGTAGAAAATTTATTGACAAACATAAAGAAGATTCGAATTTCTAATTAGTAATATCATAAAATTATATCAGTTTCTTAACTTTGTAGTTTTTCAGAATTTATATTGACGGTTTTCAATGAAATAATGTATAATAATGAATATCATCTTGGCTTCAAACATTATCATCAAACATAGTAATTTAGGTTTGTTTCTTTTGTCTCAAAATTATATTTAAAAAAAGTCATTCTTATTTATAGTAAACGATTACTTGCAAACGAAAAGATTTGTTTAATGTTTTCGCAACACGCATGCATATTAGTTTTTTTAATTTATAAAATGAAAAGTATTGTTGTGAAAAAATTACTTCACTAAACTACTTGTGCTTCATTAAGAAAAAGAGACTCATATTTTTCACGATAAAGATATCAGTGTTATTTAAATAAATGTCATTAAAATAATAATTATTAGCTTTATGCGTTTTTTAAGTTTGTAGAAAATATACAGACAAATTTAAAGGATACTCGAACTTCTAGCCAGTAACATCGTAAAATAATATTAGTTTAAAGACTTTGTTGTTTCTTAGAATCTATATAGACGATGTTAAATGAATTTTAATAATGAATATCATTATGGCAAGGAATAAAGAACGGTGAAAGTTTCCTAGAAAATATGCTCTTCATTAAGAAAAAGAGAATGGTTTATTTTTTATGATAAAGATATCAGTTTTATTTAAACCAATTTCATTGAAATAATTAGTATTTGATTTGTGCATCTTTAAATTTTTGGGATATTTATAAAGAAGATTCAATCTTTTAGTTAGTTACTTCGTAAAATGATATTAGTTTCATGACTTTGTAGTTTCTTTTTATAATCTATATAGACGATTTTAAATGAAATAAATTTTAGTAATAAATAATATTATGGCATGAAATCTTATCATCGTGAAATGATAATGTTTTAGGATTGATACTTTTGCCTCAAAATTTAATATTTAAAAAAATCAGTGTTATTGAGATAAATATTATTAAAATAATAATTATTTACTTTATTAAGTGTTTATAAATTTGTAGAAAATTTATAGACATAATTTAAGAAGGTTCGAATTTCTAGTCAATAACATCGCAAAAAGATATCAGTTTCATGATTTTATAGTATTTATACAGATGATTAAAAATAAAACAATATTTAGCAATGAATATCATCGTGACATAAAACATCATCATCGCTACAGGATAATGTTTTAGGATTGATTCTTTTATCTCAAACTATTATTTAAAACACCATTCTTATTTCTAGCAACGATTACTTGAACATGAAAAAATATATTTAATGTTTTCACAACGCGCATGCACATTAGCTTTTCAATTTATATTGATATAAAAAGCTACTTTTCAAAATTAAAGAAAAAAATTAATATCACTTAAAGGCAACTTTTTCAGACGCTTAAATGGTTTTGAAGCAGGCTTTGTTCAATGTGAATTCAGAAGATGTTAAGTCGAAACTTTAACATTTCCATTAATTTTTTTATTCAAAAATAATGAAGACACCTCCCAAAATTAGCACCTGTTCCCATTTAATAATCATATGCTAAAATTGATAGCTTTAGCTTCATAGATCTGCTCATTAGTGCATATTAAGTAATTTTTGAGCTAAGCAATTTTCAGATAAGTTATAAATATACAAGGCTAAAGAGTTGTTCAGATGAAAAGGTATTAAAATAACATGACCATAAAATCTGTCGTATTTGACGCTGAAAAATAATTTAAAGAATAATGAATATCAAGTTATGAAGAAGAGTTTTAATTGAAATTAAATACAATCGATATTGCAGGCGAGCCCTTAGCTGATCATCAAAGCCGACTAACTGTGAATAATTTCGAAATATTGAAACTGTTTACACTTAATAGAAATAATAACTGAGGTAGAAAATTTGAATATTTTAGAAAGAGAAAAAATGATGGATAACAAAGTGTTTTGTCTTTTTCGTCGTATAAATTAAGTACTTTAATATCAACTACTTAATTGTGGGGATTGTTTGTGGTTCGTACATTTAATACCCTTTTTTTCAAATAATAAACTAAAATAAGTCATTCCCAGACATTACAATTCGATAGAAAGGAACTTAGAATTCAAAAAATTCATAAATGTTCCAGGGTCACTTAACTGAATAACTACAGTATCTTTTCAAATCCAAAAATATCATCGAATTTTGAACCGCGGTCAAATGATGAAGACGATACTTGAGCTGGCACCCCCTCACCAAACTTCCACACCATACCAGCGGGGAGACATTTGGTACCGTCGGATTTAACCTGCTTACGCGACGGTTCTTCGATGGAATCGAGTCTCAAATCTGAACCTTCCAGTTCCGAACTCGACACCTTACCCCCCCCCCCAGGTCAACGCGGCCTATATAAATAGAGAAGAAAATTACACAGTTAAAGGGTTAAATGCTAATGAAATAGATGGGACTGTGATGAAATGATGGATAAGTGTATATGACACATAAATGAGAAAGGTATAAACGGTTGTTTTCGGTGCTTCAATTTTTTTACATGAGTTTTTCTTGCAATATGCTTTTACAAGAGAAATTCCCAAAAGCAAATTTCGATGCCTTATTTTGCTAAAAATACTGAACACGGAAATCGTTTTCTGCATCCTTTCAAAGAAAATTCCCTTCTGTTTTAAAAAAAGCGAACAGCATAACTTCTGACTGAACAGCTTGCCGATTTCAAATAGGTGTCTACATCCCCTCTCCTTAAATCGAAAAAGGATGAAAGTCTTTAATCACTCACTTGTCAACGCCCATCTTTTATGAACATCACCATCCTTCTCACCCCTGAAGAATTTCAAGCACCCGTTCCAGCGGAAAAATATTAACAAAAAAAAAGTAAAAATATATTTCGAAAGAATCCAAAAAGCTTTTTAAAGGGTGGAACGCCTGAAATTGCGGAATGTAAAACAACCTGTCAATTACACTTACCGGCCTCATTCCCCTCTCTACCCCTAACTCTGCCAGGACGTATCCCCACTCGTCAAGGGAACGACAATGCATATAAAAAAATGAATACAAATTTAGAGAAGGTCCACAATTTCTATACCAATTATGCCCCACAAATTCTAAGGCCCGTCATATTCGAGAGTGAATCACGCGCTGCGCTGAAGGATTGGAGGTACTGGTGCACGTAGGGGCCCCCTCAGGGAAGTAGTGGATGGGGCCCACTCACTCTGCAGTAATTTTCATCTCGCATTTTGTCCCTGGAGCAATGTCACTTTGTTACATCGAAGGCGTTGTGTGGAAGCCTCATCAAGTGCTTTTCTGCTGTAGCCGAAGAGTAGCTGTCCAACCTACGTTCAACGAAAATGACAGCGAGTAGGTTGGCACGCTTGAGGGATAAAACCGCTGTTGGAAAGTAGCCATGAACCTGCAGTTCCGTTGTTCTCGTTAAGTTTGCTTTCTTCAGAATTTGAAGTATGGATTCGACCAGCTTGAATCACGATGTTAAGTGTCTTCCGAAGGTCATTCTTTTGGCAGAAATTGATCGATGATCATCAGTATTTATTTTTCTTCCATTTAATTGGTTCAAGGTTGTTAAACTGGCAAACTTATAATTCGATTTTGAAATGTAAGAGTGATTCATTTGTTGCTTTACTTAAATGCGTGGGTTTGTTTACGAATTTTTTATTATTCATAAAGTGTTGAGCTAAAAGGTTCATTTTCTTAATCATTATTTCAGTGCTGTTGTTTTCTATCATAGTTAACTTTTAAATAAATATATATTCTGAAACAGAGAATCTATCGTCCTTCTTAGTAATTTGTCTTTTACAAAATTGTTAATTTTAGACTATTTGTTCTATCATTAACAAAACGGGGAAAGTAGTCAACATATATTTGGTAAATTCTTCTCTAAAGTATTTGTTTTGGAAGTTTCAATTAATGAATCTCCAAGTTTAAAAAAAAATTTAAAAATGCATTTGCAAATCAGTAATCAGACAGAAATTATTGTTATTTATGCAAATAATATATTTACTTACTTGAAATAGAGGATTTAAAAATTTTATGGCCCAAGCAGTGCACAATATGAAGCCATTTTTAATAATTTCAGAAATTAACATTCATTTCAGTTTTTAATTTAACAACGCATTAATTATTTATTTTAAATTAATTTTCACATTCTAGTAACTTTCTAAAATGTACAAGTTTCTTTTATTCATATGTTATTACACATGACAGTACATTATCTATGTTTGAAATCCCTATTATTTAAGCAAAGACTCGGTGTTTCTAAATACTAGAAAAACTAAAGGAATGTGATGAAACCGATATGAACCACCATATTTGACGACGCATAATAAAATCGCCACAATATTTTATAATAATATAATTAATATAAGTAATATTTGAAATATTTGTAATATTTTGAAAATTTATTTATTTGGCAATGAGGTTAACAGCTTCTTTTTAATCCTTTAGTCTCTCTGAAGGCAGTGGTTCTGACAATAAGTATTTGTTTATTTTTATTATTATCTGTTGCTTTTTTTTGGTTAAGAACATGCTTTCTCTTGTTTAATTTTCTAGATAAGTAGTAAGATATTTATCAACTTCATATTTAAATACCAAAAAATATTTTAACGAAACACAATTAAAGCATAAAAATAAGTAAAAAAATAAAAATATATACAATTCAGATCAATAAAAATGTTAAATTCTTAAATGAGTTACTACATCAGATCCTCAGATGTCTATGATAAAGATAACTAAAAAATGTTTTAATCTAGACGAATGAAATTTGGTGTATGGTCTTTACATCAAATTTGTAGATTTATATAAAATTTTGAACAAACTCCGGTTGTTCGAATACAAGTTAATACGATAACCACAAAACAAAGAGCTAGATAAATAAGATTTGTTACACAGATTTAACATCTTTAGCGTAGACACATGTCGATTTTTGAGACAAATCCAACTACGGATTGACTGTCTGCCCGTCTGTAATTTCAGAAGCATGTAGGCGTGATGATTCAAAGAACGCAGTGACTTAAATATATCAAATTTGGTATGGGATTTTGGGACTACATGTTTAGGTTTGTGTAGAATTTTTGTTTTAATAAGTTGTCAGAAACGTGTTTAAAACATAAATTTGATTTTTGGATACTATCAATTACATGACAGGGACAAACCTCCAAATAACTCACCATGGATGACACGATAGATTCAGTAAAAATGCTAAATGTATGCCAAAAGCTAATATTTCGTAACTATTGTACGCCAATGCCATGTAAGGCATTCGCTAGCATGACAAATTTATTAGAGTATGCAAAAACGTTTTGCGGAGACCACTACCATTGGCTGAATTATAGATCGCACAGAGAGATGTAAATTCAAATGTAAATTCTTCATCTTCCAGAAGATTCAATGCAGAGCTGTGTCGAGGTCTCGGTTCCAAATTTTTTGGCAATCGCAGTGCTTTTTCTCTGTATATTTCGTGTTCGAAGGGGAAAAAACCCTCACTCATATGGGGGATGGCACAAATATGGGGGAGGAGGGGTTGATTTCCCTGAGGGAAGGTATGAAAGGGAGGATGAAAGGCAACACCGATAATGAAACAACACACCCCATTTTAAATTACTAGCTTTTCCTAACAACATATCCCTCTTTAGCCACCGTTACATTGTAGGAGAGAATCAGGGACAGATTATTTCTCCTCTTTTGTTCATGAAAGGTATTAACAGAACAGGGGAAAAAAATCTCGCTTGAATCTGAAATTAGCTTTAACAGAGCTTACGCACTTTACTCGATCACTGTTACTGGAAACTAGAACAGAACTGCTTGCAAAAAAAGTTTCCGATAATTTTTCAGCTTTACATTATTCTTTTGAATTTATTCCGGTGTATACATCGAAGTTTTAAGCAGTAACAGACGTAGTGATTGTATTTTGATTTCAAATTTATATTTAGATTTCAAAGAAAAAAAATGACTGAGTACGATTTTTGATTTTTTCAACAATATTCTTTAATCTAATTCTTCGGTTAATAACCAGTTTTTTAATATTAAGTTATGTGTGAAGGCTTTCAGTTTTAAATTTTGGATAATTAAGTTGAGTTTTATTGAAATCTTGTTTTGAAACTATACGATATCTATTTTCAACGAATTTCCTTTTACATAATTATTCATGAGTTTAGTTTAGTTTAGTTTAGTTATATTAGCGTCCCGTTTGAAGCAAAACTAGGGCTATTTTGGGACGGACCTCGTAATTTTGAACCGAGGTCAGATGACGAGGACGACACCTGAGCTGGCACCCCCCTCTCCACACCACACCCCACCAGCGGGAGGACGTTTGATCAGGACGGATTTAACGTGCAACAGACCCCCTTACACGACGGTTCTTCGGTAGAATCGGGTCACGAACCTGAAGCCCTCCGGTTCCGAAGACGAGACCTTACCACCAGGCCAAAGCATACCATAATTATTCATGAGGAAGGGACCAAATGTATAGATATCATTGTATGCACTTTAGTTCGAAATTAGCATTTCGCAACGTTGTAAACCATGCAATGACGTTTGGAAATAACAAAAACCAGTTCAGTGGGGTTCCTTTTTTTTTTCTTGCATTTTTATGAAAATTTTGAAAAAACCCATTTCTTATGAATATCTACAGATGTAACTAGCAGCTTTGTTGATATCAAACGATCTGTTTTCCAGAGCGCGTTGCATGCTTTTCAGCCATTCATGTTGTATGATTTTAAGTATAGATAGCTTGTCAACATTTCGATATCTGCTCGGCAGTTCGTAATAGTTATTTTGTTCTCTAAATTTACTGAATCCTGGTCAAATCTGCAGATCCCTAATTTAATCTGAAAAATTAGAAACCCTTAATTATATTCAGAATTAAAATTGAATAAATTTTGTTATTTTGGCGCGGGTTTTTTTTTTTTTTTTTTTTTTGCTTATAATGAAATAGGAATGCTTATAATTGACTCTAGATCATGAATCTAATACAATGATGAATATTAAATTTTTGATAGTTGATAACGTTTTATTATGTTTCATCATACCCTCAAAATACACCAATAGAAAAAATCCGTTTCATAAAAAGCTTCAGAAATCTGCGAATTCTCATCCTATGAATTGAAATGCTTTGAAATATTTATAGATGAAGCAGCTTCTCTAGTACTTTGTTTAGAACTTCTAGAAGGAAAAAAACTACATAAAATGTAAGTTGACTATGCTTATTCTTTGAATTGCTTTCGGGGCACGCACTCGTAAACACTGATGATGGACACGAAAAAAATCTATATGATCGAGCGAGCCGATAACATTAGCGGGAACTTAGGTTTATACCTAAACAGGTTACGATAAAAACCCTTTCGTAAGAGGCAAGCCCCGTAATGGATAAGGGGTAGCTGACAATACACTATTTCTGTGCTCACTATGGCGGCAAGAGCAACCACAATTTTGGAACCTTCTCATCTCCGAGTCTCAGGTGCCTCCCGGGAGAGGAGGTAATGGCATATCAGTAAAAAAAAAAAAATGTAACTTAGTATAGATACATAACGACTAATTGAAAGACTAATTTGGTACAAATACGTAAGTAAAATATTTTTCAAGAGTAATTTGGTATAAATATATAAATTAAACCCTTTTGAATGAGTAATTGGAAAAACAAATCAAGAAAATGCTTTTAGTATTGCAATAAATGCGACGAAATAATAATTAACATGATTTAGATGCTGAAATGTTTCCTAAGTCTTAGATCAATTGTTTGGGATGCAACTAATGGATTAAACAAATGCATATTGACCGATGTTCGATGAAATTATCAGATATCAAATAGCATCTGCTGATGTAATGTAATCAATATACAGAAGACGAATTATAAAATAAGTCATTAGGAGTTGAATTGGTAATTAAATATGAGTATCGAATAAAACAAAAATTATGTCAAAACCGAAACCCATTAATATAAAATGAATGAATTAATTATTAATCTAAATAATCAATAAAAACTTTGTAAGGAGGCTGGAATAATGAGAATGTGCAAGTCCAAAATACTAGAAAATTAGAAGTTAAGAAAGTAAAACAGTTACTTAAGTGATATAACTGCATTTTGAGAGATATCTACCAAAGGGAAATATTAGTAAATATTAGTCTGTAGTAAATAAATGGAGAAATATTCATAGATAGGCAAACTTCAGGGAGTCTTATTATGTAACAATTTTATTTACTAAAACTTAATGGTTCTAAAAGAGGGATAAATCATTTTGTTTTCATGTTTCTCTATTTTAGAGAAATTATAACTCTATTCTTGCAAAGAAACCATTTGTGGTATTCTGGTTTGGTAATATATTAAAACAAATATAAATTAATCATATGGCATGGAATTTTAATTTATCCATTATTTATATTATTTCCCTCGCATCTTCCATATTAAATAATATACTTATCACTATGAGGTGCATGAATTTCATATCAACTTTTACATTCAGGTATCTTTTTAACAGACACACATTTATTTACAATAAATTAATAAATATGTCGCAAGAGTTGATGATATATATATATCCATAAGAAAATATAGAAAAGTGTTTATTGTGCAAGAAGCGTGTGAAGAAAAAAAACTATTTAAAAGTTTTTATGATTCTCCTCCTAGAATATCCTGAATATGAAAATCAAGAACAAAAAACAGTATAGCAACAATAACGATTACACAATAAATATACAGTCACATCATCCGTATGCATTAAAGCTCCTTCTAAGACCTTGGAAGGTATTATTTTAAAAATTAAAATAAAATATTTTTTTAAAAATTAATAAATGCAGTAGAAAATACTACGGAAATAAAATTAATAACATTAAAAACTAATTTATTTTAATTTTAAAGATATATGAAAAGGTTTTCTCAATACAACATGGATATTTGTTATTAAGGGAAAAAAAAGCTGAAATTTCGATCAATTTATAATTAAATATCAAACAAATTTTGAAAAAAAAAATTCTTAAGATTTATTACACAGAAAGAATATGTGCCAAATTTGATAGATATGACTCAAGCAATCTGTTCTGTAGCGTATTTTACTGATTTCACACATATCGCTACTTATAGACAGTAAGCCAGTCTATAAAACGTTATCTTCTTACAATTATTAATTGACTTCTTATATTTCATCATTGTAATATTTTTTTAATGAACTCTATGTTTCACAGAATTTTTTGCTATACGAAAACTTGTTCACTAACTGTAAAAGTAAAATTTATAAACAATCCTATAGATGAGAAAATCCAGTTTATCCTACTTCCAAATTCCAAATAAGGGCGCCAAAAAAAAAAAAAGAATAATATATATTCAAAGCAAAAGGTTGAAAAAATATCTAACAATGAAATTTCACTGTATTCCATTTCATTCGGAACATTCTTATTTGAATTTATGTTTAGAAAGATTTTTTTAAACATATCAGAACAAATATGTCGTTTCAATTTTGTATACACAGTAGCCGGTTTCAAACAAAAGTCAAAAAGGTTGTAAATCTCAAAGCTCACTTACTGCTGAAAAATATGTACCCATTGCCTTCAAATATTTGTATGCACGGGTATATTCAATCTCTTTAAAGATGTATCGAAAACTGCGATTGAAAGAAAAAAATAAAACACAGTATTCGGATCCAAATAAAGTCAATAGAACACAGACGAATAAATCTTTTAAATAATTATTTTCCTTTCGGATGCAGAAAAAAAAATCGCCTGCAAGAGTTTGCTGCCAGAGTTCTGTATCGAAACTTTCGTTTTATAAACAAATCTGAAGTACAGTTCCCGTAAACGATAAAAATGCATTTGCAAACACTGGAAGCGGAATTTTCTCAAAAAATAATGAATAATTTATTATAATAAACGAGGCAAGCCGTCGTTGAAACAGAAAAATGAAGAAAATTCCGAAATGCATTTCTGTAAAATTAATTGGAATCTCAGCAAAAACAAACACATCGTCTTCTAAATTCATATTCTTTTAATCTCATTTATAAAGATGAAATTAAACAACTGCTCGAAAGACAAGCAATTGTGATTTTCAATTAAAAATTTTTCTACCTATTCTTTTTTTTTATTTAATAGAATTTGTGCCGTAGAATTTTTTTTTGCAGTTCTTTTTTATTTTAAAAGATTAAAAGTTCTAGAGAAAAGAGCGTCTAATGCAGGATGCCCGCTTTTGAAAGTACAACGAACTAATATAACATTTATTGAATTTTTGATGACGTATTGAATAATTCTACATTGGTTCCATTGAATAAAATGTATTATACATTTCCAAAAACAAATTTAAATAGCGTCGTGTTTTGAGAGATAAAAAGGAAAAATAAAATTAATAAAAAACTTTTTTTATCGAAAATTTGACTTCAGATTTAAAAAAGTTTAAATTAGAAAATAAATATGCTGTTTGGAAGTTTTACTTAATACGGATTTTTTTAAAGCATTTTGTTTGTATTAATGGAATGGAAATGCGCTCGTATAAGAAACAAATAATGTTATCATTCGAAGCTTAACGGACATAAGATAAAGAGTGAGAATTGAATATTTTATTTTTCTACAGAAAATAATTCCGAGTTTCCAATAAAAAATTCTACTAATTAATACGAGAAACAGCAATATTTTAAAATTATTTCACCAGATGTGCGTATGATTAATTTCTTTAAAACCTGGTATGTTTTTTTACTACAATACTTTCTGTTACGAGATGCTAATACATTGATTGATAAAAAATATGAACAGCGGACGACTAGTTCTGTTTCGATAAATTGTATTTTATTTAAATCTCCCTGACAAATATTTTACATTTTTAAGAAACAGAACTCGGAACATTGTTTGCATCTTATTTTTAAAAGAATGTAATAACTGTATTAAATAAGCATTTTATTTAATACAGTGTTATTCTTTGAGCAAAAGGCTTTCTTTACAATAGATTGGGAAAAAATGCTTAAAATGCTTATTTCAATTCCTTTTATTAGCTCACACTCTTTATATGTATACAGTGGCTCAAAAAATTGAGAGTACACCTTACTTTTACTTGATAAATCCGACTTTCAATATAAATAACACATAACCGGGGAGTGCAAACATGTTTTTATTTTTACACATAACAAATGGTTTAATTTAGAGTAAAAATAAAGAAAAACCGACGGAAAATTTCTAAATTGAAAAGTTTCTGTAGCATTTAAATAAACATACGCTGAATTTAAAATTGAGAATACACCAATGGAATTCTTGTAATATCTCGCATAGAAAGAACGTGTCAGTATTTATTTGCATGTTTTTTGGCTTTTATAATGTCCTCTAAACGTCGTGGTACCGATTTGACCAATTTTTGGTGATATTTGAAGATATTTTACCCCATTCATCTTGCAACACTTGTTTTAAATGGGTTGTGTTTCTAATTTTGTGTTTTTGGACAACTGCTTCGAGTGTGACCCACAGATATTCAATGGAATTGATGTCGGGGTACTGTGGTGTTGTGTGTAACTGCTGTTTACAATGAAAAAGACACCATCTTTTGACGTTACGTGCATTTTGTTTGGGGTCGTTGTCTTACTGAAAATGAAATTTCCATCTAAACCCAAATTTTTAGCCCTTTTCATTAGATTGCTGTGAAGTATATCCAAGTAAACCATTATAATGCCATCTATAAAAATCAAATTTCCTGAAGTCATGCAACCTCAAATCCTGACGGAGTCACCACCATGTTTAACTGTAGGATGTAAATTTTTTGGATCCAAAGCAGCATTAGGCTTTCTTTATACAGTACGATGGATGTCTGCCACTGCCAAAAATGTTGAGTTTTCTTTCATTACTAAATATAGCTTTCGTCCAAAGGTTATTGGTCTTCAATGGATGAGTTTTTGCAAACTTAAAAGGCTTTTTCTGAATTTGCAATGAATTGCTGATGAACAATGTGACTTTTATATCCAGCTTGTTTAATGGCATTTCGCACAGTTTCAGCACTTACACTTCTGCCTATGTTTTGAAACGTTTCTGCAATAAGTTGGATGAACCATATGGTCGCAGCAATTTAAAGGAAAGTATTAAAAATTTGGGTTTAGATGGAAATTCCATTTTCCAGCAGAGCAACGACCCCAAACAGAATGCACGTAACATCAAAATATGGTGTCTTTTTCATTGTAAACAGTAATTACGCACTCCACCACATTACATCGAAATGAATGCCATTGAATATCTGTGGGCCACACTCGAAGCAGTGGTCCAAAAACACAAAATTAGAAACAAAACCCATTTTAGTAAATGACACTTTATATTAATACAGTTTTTTTTAAATATTAATTAATTAATTAAATTTGTCCAGTAATTTCTATTTGTTCGTCAAAGTTGCCAAATCCATCTCCATGTCGCCATGTTTGTCGACAAGCTCTATCTTGCCACTCAATATTGTAAT